>OU830595.1:8846402-9131304 GCA_917563855.2 Limnephilus lunatus
AAATATTAAAATTTTGATATTGGAAATGTAATTGGCTCAAAAATGAACACAAAATTTTAAATACAGATTCCTTTTCTTAAAATAAAATTGTAATAGAACTGTTTTTTGTTTTTTGTCGCATACATGTAATTTAATTTTAAAATTTAATGTGTGGGACAATTTGCGTCTCTGTGATTAGATGATTTTAATTAAATCTGTATGTGGCGAACTTCACTGAGATTATGAAAATGGTTTCTCTTTGATTCTGGCAGCACATACATAGTCTGAAACTAGAATTTTATAACTGCGAGGGAGGTCTAGTTTTTAGGTCTTGTAGGGGGGCGGGTATGTGGTGGATAACCTCCAATGCACTTCGAATAAAATAATGGTCTCATTCGAAATGTATCTGCGGATGAATACACAACTGAAATTCAATCGTTACATTCTGAACACAAGTCTGGTTTTAATTAAGAGTAAATATGTTTTCGAGTTCCCAGCTTTAATTAGTATTTCTCTCATAGTATGCGTACGGCTTTCCAACGAATAACAAAATTTGCAGCTTAAAAAATAGAATTTTTGACATATATAATAAATAATAGAAGAAAGAGTTGGAATCGTAAACGAAAGTATCGTAGAACATATTCAAATAATTATTATACATTTTAAAAAATAACTTACTTTATTCCCCCCACGCTACGCCACTGAGGTACAACGATGTCTAGATTATGTTTCTCTCTAATGATAATAATTATTTTCTTAAATAATTTATAAACATTATTAATGTGAAAATTTGCCGCCCCCCTTAAAAGTGCCGCCCGGGGCGGAGGGACATTTCGCCGCCCCCTTATTTGGGCACTTCAAGGGGGGTGGGGGTTTGTATGCGGAAATCCAATTTTTTATTTCGACCTATTTATACACCGGCCGATTTTTCAATATTCACATTTTACAAGTATTCTTCCAACGAAAAACATGTTTATAAATTCTACTACAAAATTTATAACTGCTGTCGGAAATCGAAAATGGTGTCCATGTAAGAGGATTTCGCATCTCTAAAGTTTACACCGTGTTTAGAATGCAAGGCAGGTTTTAACTTATAATTGATTCTGCGTTCGAGTTGCCACATAATAGTTATACACGGAAATTGTACATTCTGAACACAAAACTGGTTTAAATTATATCTGTATGCGGTGAAATAAAACAACACTCAGAACATGATTTTTTTTGATTCTGGCATTAAATAAATAGTCTACAACTAAAATTTTATAACTGCACAAATATGAATTAGCAGATAAAATCACAACAGAAATTTTACATTTTGAACACAAAACTGATTTAAATTATATCTGTATGCGACGAATTAAAACTACACTCAGAACATGAAAATGGGTTCTCTTTGATTCTGGCAATACATATATAGTCTTCAACTCGACTTTCATAGCTGCATAAATAATTTTTCCGACGTGCTTATAGAACATTTATGTTTCTAAATATTAAAATTATGATATTGTAAAGGTAAATTGGTTCAAAAGTACACAATTGCGAATATTCGAATAAGGGTAAATTTTCCGCTATTGAGTCCACGCTCAAAACACACTTTAAAAAATTAAAATAAGTTGTACTAAGTAGATAATAGTTAGTAATAAGTAATTAAGTAAGCGAACTTTAAAAATGTTGCGTTTTAATGATTATTTTGTTAACTTTAAAAATGCGAAATGTCATTGTTCAAGGACCGCCGTCCATTATTGAGTCCACGCTCAAAACACACTTTAAAAAATTAAAATAAGTTGTACTAGGTAGATAATAGTTAGTAATAAGTAATTCAGTAACCGGAATTTAAAAATATTGCGTTTTAATTATTATTTTGTTAACTTTAAAAATGCGAAATGTCATTTTTCAAGGACCGCCATCTTTTTAAATAAGAAGGCCATTCTTGTGCCGTGTGAAACTGCAATACGCAACACACTACCAACCTAAAAATTCAAAAACATTTACGTAACCAGTTGTTTCAAATAATATAATAACAATTAATTGTTGTAAAATAACATACCAAGAAAAACATCCCAGTTTTCAAGTAGTTTAGCGGCTTTGTGTAACATGCTTTGTGATACAAAAGAAAGTGCCCCTTTATACCGCCTGCTCGCGTCAAGGCAAGAAAAACATCCCAGTTTTCAAGTAGTTTAGCGGCTACGCTAGGTTTGGGTAACATGGTTTGTGATACAAAAAAGTGCCCCTTTATACCGCCTGCTCGCGTCAAGGCAAGAAAAACATCCCAGTTTTCAAGTAGTTTAGCGGCTACGCTAGGTTTGGGTAACATGGTTTGTGATACAAAAAAGTGCCCCTTTATACCGCCTGCTCGCGTCAAGGCAAGAAAAACATCCCAGTTTTCAAGTAGTTTAGCGGCTACGCTAGGTTTGTGTAACATGGTTTGTGATACAAATGAAAGTGCCCCTTTATACAAAAGTGAGTTTATTATTTTATAAAAAATAATTACCGAAATTGTTTAGAGTTTATTTTAGAGAATTTATTTTATAAGTTTGTACTTTAAGTATAGTGCTTATAAAATAAATTCTCTAAAATAAACTCGCATGTCATCATAATTTAAAAAACATCCCAGGTTTTGAATGATTTGTTTGGCACAGCAGGGTTTGTCTAGCGGATATGTGTAATAATTCTAACACATTTCTTTCCATGTTCTTCTGTTATAAAATACAGGTACAAACTTGTCTATAATACTAATCCTACTTGCAGTACAAACCTTTCAAAACTTGGGTGTTATTGAAAAGAAAAACGCGTGCGTGTTCTTTTATTTATTTTCGTTTTAGGTATTAAAATAATTACATACGTAATTTGGCAAATCAGGTACTTTCGTAATAATATCGTCTATGTATCGCTTTTAGCTACTCGTTTCGTGAATGCTTTTTTTTATTTTTAGGTTGGCTCATTTGCAAATTGCATGTAAAACATGTTTCACATGGAACAGTTGTGGGTGGTTTGGTATATTTAAGGAACGTTTCACATTTCATATAGGCTTGCGTCTCGCGTCATGCACGCGTAATAAGTGATGATTTTTTGAATTTACGAAACCCAACAAAATAATGATTAATACGCATTATTTATCATTTTCGAAGATTGAGTACTTATTATTGTGTAACTGACAGAGAGTGATTTTTCCTTTTAAAAGTGCATATTTCATCGTCGTAATTAATAACATGGCGGTCCTTGAAAATTTTTTTAAAGTTAACAAAATATTTTTAAAGTTAACAAAATAATCATTAAAACGCAATATTTTTAATTTTCGGTTACTGAATTACTTATCACTAACTATTATCTACCTAGTACAATTTATTTTAATTTTTTAAAGTGTGTTTTGAGCGTGGACTCAATAGCGGAACATTTACCAAATTATCTGATCACTCTTTATCGCATTCGTACAATTTTATTTTAAAATTAAATGTGTGGGACAATTTGCGTCTCTGTGAATAGACGGGTTAAATTAAATCTGTATGTGGCGAGTTAAAACTATAATCAGAATATGAAAATGATTTCTCTTTGATTCTGGCAGCTCATACAGAGTCTGCAATTAGAATTTTATAACTGCACTTCGAGTGAGGGAGGTCTAGTTTCTAGGTCTAGTAAAGGGATGGGTATGTGGTGGATAACTTCCAATGCACTTTGAATAAAATGATGGTCTCCTTCGAAATGTATCAGCGGATAAATACACAACTGAAATTCAATCGTTACATTCTGAACACAATTCTGGTTTTAATTAAGAGTGAATTGTTTGCGAGTTTCCAGCTTTAATTTACGCCTGTCTAAATACAGGTAGGTATACCCTAGTGAGACAGGCATCGAATAATATAATGTAAACAAACCTTATAAAGATAAATAAAATAAAAAAATACTAATTCTCGCATAATAACGGTTTTCCTACGAATTACTGATTTTGCTGCTTTAAAAAATACAATGATAAATATTTATAATAAATAATAAAAGAAAGAGTTGGATTCATAAACGACAGTATCGTAGAACGTTTTCAAATAATTATTATACATTTAAAAAAATAACTTACTGTACTCCCCCCACGCTACGTCACTGAGGTACAGCGATGTTTATATTATGTTTCTCTCTAATGATAATTATATAAATATATGTTCTTAAATAATTTATAGTCAAAATTTGCCGACCACTTTTGAGGGGGGCGGCAAATTTTCACAATAAATAATATTATCTTCTCAATTTAAAACATTTCATATTTTTCGAGTTTGATTCCTTGTTCAAGCTATAATTTATTAATAAAGAAAAATCAATAAAATGAATTTCAGTAAATAAGTTATTTTTTTGGATTAATTATTTGAAAATATTCCATGATATTTTCGTTTACGAATCCAACTCTTTCTTTTATTATTTATTATAAATGTCAATAATTATATTTATTTAAGCAGCAAATTTAAAATTTTAGGTAAATTTTATTTTAAGTAGGTACTTTAATTCGAATATTTACAATAAGCCAATTTTATATTTTCAGCCAAGTAACCTTTGCAATATCAAAATTTTAATATTTAGAAACACAAATGTTCTAACAAATATGTCGGAAAAATTATTTTATCTAGATTTTAGAACAATTTTGTATTTTGCAAAAGGGTAAAAAAAATTATATAATTTAAATCAGTTTTGTGCTCATAATGTAAAATTTTAGTTGGATTCATCTGATGACACATTTCTAAGAAAAAATATTGTCTTATTCGATGTGCAGTTACGAAATTCTAGTTGCAGACTATTTATTTAATGCCAGAATCAAAGAAAAAACATTTTTTATGTTTTGAGCATAGTTTTAATTCACCGCACCGCATACAAACTTGTTTTATATGATCACAATGAAAAACTTAGATTCATTGTGTACCGAGTCAAGCTTTAAATTTGAGTTATTTATTTATTTATTGTTTTGGAACATTTACAGAGTATTAACATAAAAAAAGTCATTAGATGTTAATAGTCCACTTAAAAATGTTCACAGAATGCACAGTTTAATAGTAGTTTTTTGCTATGTATACATAGAAGTTAACAGAAATTAGAAATAGCAAAATATAAACCGAGGTATAAAAAGAGATAAACAAAATAGTGATGATAAAATATAGAGATGACAAAGATAAAAAAAGATCGACATACGATCTAAAAAACCTAAAAAACAAAAAAAAAGTAAGGTACAAATAGAGTAAGAAACAGCCATTCACATCCAAGTTCAAGATCGAATATAAGTATTTTTAATTCTCAATTACTTGTTAGGTTAGTCTACTGTTAATTTGCTTTTTAAAGTAAGCGTGACTATTTGCATAGATGTCTATATGGTTCTATTGACATTCAATGGAATTATACAGACGACACATTTGAGACAGTGGATTGAAGTATGCAATATTGTTTTTAAATAATTCAAGATGAAATATATTCTGACTCCTTAAATTACGTCTATTCTAAGAATATTGTTCAGACAATGAGTTGTTTCAAGCTTATCATGAATGATTTTGTATAGACTCATTAAGTCAGCCACTTTTCTTCTTTTTTGAGTTGTAAACTTAAAATATTGGAGTCGTTCCTCGTAAGATTGGAGTAAGGCATTTAGTCCAAGTTTAAATGATCTCAGATTTTTTTTGCACAGATTGCACAGAGTTGCATACCAAATGCTGCAAAATTCTGAGAATTTGATTTTTTCTGCGTGTAACTCTTATTTGGGGACTCTAACGCAGAACCAATCGTAAGTTAAAACCTGCTTTGCGTTCTTAACAAGGTTTGGTTGAATCGGTTCGTATATAAACATCCTTTCCAATAAAAAAAAACTTGTTTGCTTTTGACCACACGACTGAAGTAAAACTTCACTAATTATGCCGGGTACCCGCTGTACATAATGTTATATAGTGCAGGCGCTTGCATTATAACGTAGTTTCCCGGGACTTTCCGGGATGACATTGTCATAACTGAACTAAATTAAAATGGGACCACACGGAAAGCTCCAGCTTTCAAATAAAAAAGGAATCATCAATATCGGTTCACCCATTTGAAAGTTCTGAGGTAACAAACATAAAATTAAAAAAAAAAAAAGTCGAATTGATAACCTCCTCCTGTTTGAAGTCGTTTAAAAAGAAAAATATTTCCAAAATACAATAAAAGCAAGCCTACGCTACTTGAATTTGATTATCCATTTATTTTTTCTAATTTCACTAGCACTGGCTATCTTTGATGATAATATTATTTTATCTACCAGCGCGGTAGGTACAGTCAGGAGGCTGGTGTTGGGCCCGCCTCAGAGAGCCGCTGATTTCATGCAACCGGAAGGGAGTGAGGAAGTCACATAGAATGAAATCATAAGAGAAATCATAGATTCTCATCCGTTTTTTGCCCACTGTCCACTTTGACGATATATTTTTTTCTAGCGCTCCCCAACTGCTTTTAGATACCATCTTGAGGGTTTCTATGGGTTTCCTGAAAGTCCATTTTTATATTTTACATACAAGGTACCTAGTATGTAAAAAATAGTCACGAATCTGAAACAGCTATTGCCACGACGTGTAGTTACACTGTAAGAAATACTCCTATCATATTTCTGAGAAGAAGATTGTTTCAATGAGAACAATTAAAACGCACACTTAATTAGTAGTTTTATTGGACCTCGTACCTTCAATAGTTTACCAAAACATATTCAAGTTGCAACAAAACTTCCGCATTTCGTAAAAGAGTTAAAATTATGGCTAAACCATACAGATGTAAAAACTCTATTTATTTAGTTTTATTTCACTTTATGTTTCTAAAAACTCTATTTATTTAGTTTTATATCACTTTTCTCACAAACTTTACACCTATTATTACAATGTATATCATTAATTACACTTACACTTATTTAACCGTACACTATTGTATTAGTGGGTCCCCACATTATTGTTATGATTTTCAAATATGTAAATATAAATTGTAAAATATGGGAAAAATAAAGGAATTTAAAAAAAAAAAAAAAAAAATTATATAGAGAGGTATTTTTATTAACATTGAATGATATTGAATTTATAATTTATCTAATGAGATTTTTAAATTTGATGCGTTTTAAGAAGTTTGTTTATATAAGGCTCGATTTTATTTAGAAACAAACGTAAGTCGCCGCGTTCAGTAATACGGAGCCTATTTTATTTTTGGTTACCAACGTTACTACAGCACTGAATCCACGTTAAGCTAAATAGGACGATGGGAATGCTATTAAAAATCTTTGAACTATCGATTATAATCCTGGGTACAGTTGCGAAATCGGCTTCTGCAGCCAAAACTCTTAGTAGCCATTCTTAAATTTAATTTTTAATTCCTCATTTGTCGTCAGTTCTATTAGTTCTTCTTCTAACTGGGATGAACCTGCTGTGTTAACATTTGAAAACGGATCCAAAACCCAGTCTGGTATGTCTATATTTAAAATATCCTGGAATCGTTCCTTGAAATCACTGTGGAGGTTTTCCAAGTGTTGACAGTAAACAAGCAGTCGTCGTTCTTGAATGATACTGCTGATAAATTTGGGAAGTTATTAAATTCCCGTCTGCCGATATTTCTTTTTTATAATAGTAGTTTGGATACAAAAGCATCAACGCAATTTTTTGTATTAATCAAATTTAAGTCGTCGCCTTGAAATTGGAGATTGACATCATTAAACAATTTATACAGGATGAGGTGAGGTTGTCGCGCAATTCTGTATCTTTGTTTCCTAGGAACTCTATCACAGACTCAAATAGATTGTAAAATCGAGTCAAACAAGAACCTTTTGACAGCCAGCGCACCTCTGTATGAAGCAGCAATCGGTTGAAATCATTGGCAATGCAAAGTTGACTAAATAATCTGTCATTCAATGAGTTACTTCTGATTTTATTAACTGCTCTGATAACATATTGCAGTGATGTATGGAGGCGTTCACTCAGATTTTTCGCAACCAATTATTCGCGATGAATTACGCAATGCACAGCAAGCAAGTCAGGAACTTTATTAGTAAAGTGGACTCATCCAACTGATTTGAAAATCGACAAGACTGCAGATGATTGCACAATGATTCTTCAGTGTTTTCAGCCATTTCATCAATTCGTCATTGCACAGAACTATTGCTCAAAGAAATTTTTTGGATAATATCTGCAGCTGGTTTATGGAGCACAGCGGTTATTACTTCTTTTACTGCTGGTAAAATTAAATCTTCCCCAATAGTATGTGGTTTGCCTGCTTTAGCAATCAACAATGAGGTATTGTACGAAGCTCGAAGTCCATCATCGTCATGCTTAGAATCTGTTGAAAATTGTTTTGATATAGGTAGTTGGCTGAATTTTGTACTTCTTTTTCATGTCTTGAAAATAGGTCACATTTTGTCTTTCTTATGGGTGGATTATAATAATCATAATCCGGGTGGATTTTATTAAAATGATCTTGAAGCCTAGAAGGCTTCATCGCTTCATTTGAAAATGTTTTTCGACAAATAAGGCGCATTGGCGATGATGGATTTGTGGGATTTTCGATAAATCCGTATTTAATATACTCCACACTCTATTGCAGCATCTTCTTTTTTACTTCCGACATGGGTTTTCAATAACAAAAATTAACAAATATTAAAGTTTTCTTTGCTTTATTAGTATGTGATTAGAGTGTTTTGTTTGTCTTTTTTAGACCAATTTTTTTTACTTGCCAAACTTGCCAATGCCCCCCTGAGCCATCTCAACGCCCCCCCAATTGTCTCTGGGTCTTCTACCGCCCCCTGAATGTCTCAATCGCACCCTTTGAGAAACTATAATCTAAATGAAAGGCAGCCGGTATGGTCACGTGTTATTTAGCTGGAGGCACTTCGAAATTTGTACTTAGTGTGAAATTACAAAAATGGAACGATGTAAACGATACATTTTTTAACAGTTTCTTGGACTCATTTCTTTCCAGCTTAATAAGCCATTTGATAATATTTTGTCATTCTTCAATTTAAAAAAAAATACCATCAGATTTGGCGACTAAATATTTTGTGAAAACTGACCTTCCAAATGATAAAAAAGACAACATTTATTTGTTTGACCAAGGAGAAGACAAACAGAAATCGCAAAATGTTTGCCTGGTGAGCATTTTCAGACTGCTTATTCATAAAAGTTATAACTCATGTATCCAGAATTATACGTTCTTCAGGGTGATAAAAACAACACCATTTTTTGGTTAGACTTCTACATGAAAAAAATTAATCTTGCAGCGCTTTTGGTTGAAAGTCATATTTTATTTTTCACTTTTTCTTAAAAAATTGCGAGACTTAATATTGTTCACGAGACTAGAAAGTTTCCCTTCAACGCCACTGAGTTTGTTCCTTAAAGTTGTGTTTTATTTTATATCCTAAACCATTACTATTTAGTACAGGCCCCGGAACCCACTTGCTGCAGGCCGCCCCCAGGTTCAGCCTCGGAGTCTACAGATCCTAAATACAGCCCTGTGTAACACTTACATCAACTTGTATCTGACTGCACATTCATAATTCGACGAAGTGGTTTGTCCTGTTAGTGATATCGAAGCTATTTTTAAGTAACCTTTTGACAGCTAATGTAGATAAGGTAAGTTTTTTGAGAAATATATTTAATGGACGGTATCGCGGAATGTCGAACAGTCAAATAAATACACACTCTTTTTAAATTTTCAATAAAAAATCTTACGAATAATGTCAACTAACCATCATGCCGTTTCCGCAGGGGTAAGCGGAGGCATATTTATTTTTACAATAGCTTCACACAGGAGGCCCTGAGGAAAACAATTTCCCTCTTGGTCTGTCATCTTTGGGGATCCTGAGGGGTGAGTCTTTTTAGGGAAAGAAAGGAGCAGAACTTCGCAGAAGGAAAAGGGTATGAAAGATGGGTAGGAATATCTGGTCAGGTGTCCAGAAGTGATGAACGTATGAATCCATTCCTCCTACTGAGTTGCAAGGCAATTGGTAGAGAGAAACCGTCTATAGAAGTAAAACGATCTCCCTCAACCGCAACGCATAAGGCAGGCAAATACTTCCGTTGTCAAGACCTAGACACCACTCAGAGCACCCCTGCTAAGTCACAAAACGTATTGAATCACTTGGGGTGACGAATGAATAGTTTCCTGGGCGGCGGTGCCCATGCCCGCCTTCCAAATTACAAATTGTAACTACTTTTCTGTTTCATTTTATGTTGTAACACGCGCAGTGTAAAGAAAACAGAACTATATTGCCGCTCGGTTGGGCAGCGTTGTGAGGCGGATTATTGGAGGGGCTGTAGGAAAGGATTTTTTATCAATGCGGGTCCGGATTATTTGAAGGAGTAAAAACAGATGCCGGTAGCACGTTTCACATACGACACGACTTACACACAACTAGTTGAAGAAACGATCCGTTCTCACGAAGAAAACGTCACCAACTGTGAACCAATGACTAAAGAGTATACCAATAAAACATTCTGTCAAAACGGTTATTCAAAAATGGCGGTCAGGATAGCTACCGACATACATAATTTCCATGGTTACCAATAGATATTATTCAGTCGCTTTGGAAACGGTTCGGCATTGCGGCCGTCTTGGCCGCCATTTTTCTATAACCGTTCGGACATAATGTATTGGGATCGGTGTGCCAACCGATTTCCTTATGTATTGTATTTAGTCATTTACACCCCTTTCTTCGTTTATCCTCTCTACATCTCAGCATTCCGTTCTTTACATTATTAATTACGCTTACAAGAGCCTTGCATTCTTTACATGATCATGCATCTGATCATGATCTGCCTGATTTTACGATTGGCCTGCGACATATACACCACTACTTAGTGGTTTACAAATATATTTATTTTCCTTAAGGTGATCCATTAGTCCTGGAAAAACTCGAAATCCGAAGTATTTATCAAGTATTTTTCGTCCCAAGATTTGGGAAGAAGCTTTTGGAAAGATTGGAAAAGGCATTTGAGAGCTGTTTTTTAAAGGATGATTTCGTAAAGGCCTGTATAAATCGTTAATTCTTTCTTAAGCATTGTTTATTATAACAACAACAAAAAATGATTTCACGGAACCAAGCGACGCAGAGTTTAGGGACGTCAATTCGCTACCGCAGACGGGACGGGGCGGAACTGATACAAAATGCACAAAATCGTTATGAAGACGTCATAAGGTTTAATTCTCAATTTTTAATTCGTTGAACGCCGCCTCTTGTCATTCCTGCCTAAAAACCAAAGCGAGATGGCATTTTTTTGTGAAATTCAGGCATCAATATTAAAATGTTTTCCGATTATTTTCTAAAGAACTTAATTTGCTACATTATGTAATAAAACTTTATCCAAAAATGTATTCATTGGTAGAAGATTTCGGAACTTGAAAAAATTTTTATAAGCCTGATACTTTATTTTTTCTGGACTTACAAAAAGATTTATTGATAAGAAAACTCGATTTTTTCCAAGGCCAATATGTGTTCCATTCGCAGTATTTAATTGAAGCATCTATAATATTTCGAGGCGAACAAATTTTCAAAACAAAAATTCATGATTTTGCATTATTTCGCGTGGCTTCATCTTAAATAGCATGTCTTGATTGTTTGTGTTCTGCGAAACTAGATTCCTCTTAGAAAGTCTTTGAACTCGGGGTATCGTAGTATGACGAATGAGGAAAATAATTGGACAATTGAGTAGCACGGGATGAAATTAAAATATTTAATTGTTAATTTAAAATTTTCATATTTATAATAATACTAGCTTTGGTAAATTTTTGAGATCGCTGGCAATAGTTGATACGCACTTTTTTTGAAAAAATCTTTTGATTCACCCTAATTACATTAAAAGACAACTATTTGCATTGGGGGAAGTGGAAAATATTTCATTCTAAATTTCGATTACGTAAAATTAAAATTAGCTTTCGTTCTGTGAAACGAGACCGTCCATTTTCAAACATTATTTTCAAATGTCATTTTGTTATGTTGGTATTCTTGTTACTGTACTATGCTGAGCGGCTACGCTACTGCTGGGCGGCTGAGCGGCTACGTACGCTAAATTTGTGTGATATGGTTTATGATACAAAAGAAAGTGCCCCCTTTATACCGCCTGCTCGCGTCAAGGCAAGAAAAACATCCCAGTTTTCAAGTAGTTTAGCGGCTACGCTAGGTTTGTGTAACATGGTTTGTGATAAAAAAAGAAAGTGCCCCTTTATAACGCCTACTCGCGTCAAGGCAAGAAAAACATCCCAGTTTTCAAGTAGTTTAACGGCTACGCTAGGTTTGTGTAACACGGTTTTTGATACAAAAAATGTATTATTTATAAAAAATAATTACCGAAATTAAAAACATGTTTTTTTCCGTCATTTTATTCCCAAAACTCCGATAATTTAGTACTTACCTTTCCAGATTTCGTGGTACCTTCAAAATCTTCTAGCCGTTCGTTATACATTCAAGTGTATAGTGCCCCCCACACGCACACTTCGGAGCGACCGAGTCCCGCGCCACTTCAGGCCGCCGTGCAGAAAAGTCTCACGGTGAACTGCGCTGTAAACCTATCGGTCTTTACTTTTCTGCGCGGCGGCCTGAAGTGGCGCGGGACTCGGTCGCGCGGAAATGTGCGTGTGGGGGAGCCATATCAGGAATACCAACATACCAAATTACCAAAGTGACAGCGAATGAGCTAATAGCTAATGGCGTATAATCTCACAAGACGAAAGCTAATTTTAATTTTACGTAATCGAAATTTATAATGAAATATTTTCCACTTCCCCCAATGCAAATAGTTGCCTTTTAATGTAATTAAGGTGAATCAAAAGATTTTTTTCAAAAAAAAATGCATATTAACCGTTGCCAGCGATCTCCAAAAATTACCGTTTAAATTAAGTCTGTATGCGGCGAATTAAAACTACATTCAGAAATGAAGGTAAACGCTTTTGCCAAAAAGGAAATTCATTTTGCAAGTCTTCACTGAACTTACAAAATCGCTTTTTCGCGGTCGGCGGCAGATCAAAAAATTATTTGATTTGATTTGAATGATAAATATGGGTTATTAATATGTGTCACCGCATGCACTAATTCGTAAACAAAACAACTCTATCACTACTACACTGGCGCTCTTTTGACTCTTGCTTGTAACATATTGTTATGAAAATATTGAATATTTTATAACAATTGCGGTCAGGTACTGTGTTTACCTAATTTATGCTTGTTTATGGTTTTTTCTGACAGCCATATATCGGAGCAAATGGGAGGAAACGGTTTTTCCTTGTCGGTTTCCAGCACTTCCCGAGAGAGCCTGATTGGGCCCGGACTTTGTGGGAACGTCACCAGTGCCATTTTTTGAGGAGGTGAATATTGTCGAGAGTAACAAATGTTACCTGAATTTAATAATGAATCCAATACTGGATCATATTTAATAATAATCGCGAGATCCGATCGGTGTTTACCCGGAATGTGCGTGACGGAGAATTCTTGCCGTAATTAATTAAATCGTGGATCGCAGCTCTCCGTGCAAAGGGGGGTCGATTTGATAATCGAGAGTTAAAATAAACATCCTAGCTCACATCGAACGTGTTGGCCGACGAGGAGTCGTACTATTAAATGCCCTGTCGGTTGCGTTCTATATTTGGGTAGCAGCCCGACCTTTTGCCGGTTTTGCCCGACACGCGGCGGACCAAACCGCGCCTGAGATCTTGTATAGGAGGGCGATCTGATGACATCAGCGGAGCCAACAGGACCGATCGTGGCGCGAGAAGGGCGGGACGCCCTGCCTGATGCAGCGAGGGAACCCACGGAGAAGGTCTCTTCGTTCCTCAATAACGTGATCTCGGTATAAATAGTGTAGTATATTTATCAATCGGTCTGGGGGGTAAGTCTAAATTATCTAACTGTAAAACATGCATATACCTACTGAAATTGGCTTCTAAATGTTTTGTAATCAAATGGCCAATACAAACAAACTAGAAGTTTTAAAAATTATCTCAAAACTAAAAACTAATGCATCTCCAGGAGTCGATGGTATGACAACTAACTTACCTACTCAGATTCTGTAAAAAAAAATTAGCGGATCATCTTGTTATTCTAATTAATCAATCTTTAGTGAGTGGACTGTTTCCGGATCAATTAAAGCTAGCAAAAATCGTTCCAATTCACAAAGAAGACTGCAAAAAAAAAATCCATCTAATTATCGTCCAATATCAATACTCTCAGTCTTCTCCAAAGTATTTGAACATGTAATTAAAAATAGACTAACAAAATATCTCACAACTAATAATATTCTCACGCCTCAACAATATGGGTTCAGAAAATTCTCCAACACGAAATGTGCTGCCTTTGATTTTATACCAACTCTTCAAAAACACTTAGATCAAGGAAAATATGCAGCGGGCATTTTCATAGACCTCAAAAAGGCATTTGATACGGTTGATCATAAGATTCTATTAAAAAAACTTGAATATCTGGGCATCGTGGGCAACAGTCTAAAACTTTTATCTAGTTATCTTACGGGTAGGTGCTGTTCGGTTGTTATTGGAAAAGAATCAAGTGATCATAGAAATATAACATGTGGTGTACCACAGAGCTCGATTCTCGGACCATTATTATTTTTGATTTATATAAATGATATTGCAAAATGGGGAGTGAAAGGTACAATTCAACTTTATGCTGATGACACAATATTATTCTACCATAATACTAATTTAAACGAAATGGAAAAGGACATGGAAAGGGATTTGGCTCATCTAGCCGAGTGGCTGAGAATTAATAAACTTAGCCTTAATATTAAAAAGACTCACTATGTGCTATTCGGGAATAGTAGAGGACAACGCCTAAACATTTCCCTGGGAATAAACAAACTGGAACAAACAGATGTCGCGAAGTATCAAGGACTTTTAATTGACTCACGGCTTACATGGAAAAACCATTTTGACCATGTTAAATCAAAGATTGCTCCGGTCACCGGACAATGTGATGACCGTGGCCGGTTATCCCATGTATTCTGGATTCCCTTTTATGATGGATCCAGATTTCTCTGATGATGATCTCAGTGCAAGGTGACTTGTCAATAATAATACGTAGGTAGTCTAGTGGTGTTTAATCCGGGATAAGGTACAATGGTAATTCTTAGGAAGTCTGATGGTAAGAGGACGAATGGACAACAATCACACCCTTTTATACGTTCCTCATGTTGTCTCACTCATACACGCATGTCTCTTTCATACCGCAAGACATACGTTCACCACATCCCTCCACACTTAAATCTGAAGACAGTTACACAACATGATTTAATTTGCTCATTAATTACATCAAACGAGTCCATCGCAATAGCACAATCTAAAACTTTCTTTAATGAAAATTTTTCAGCCTCGACAAATAATTTATCTTTAATACGACCCATTTGAAGACCGGTGACAAAACGCACTTGTATTGCCATTTAAGATTGTTCCTAGCTTTGAGTCAACAAACACCATTTTAAATATTATTCAGTGCAACACCCACACAAATATAAAATTGAACTATAACAACGACGTTCACCAATATAATACACGACAACACAACAAACTACACATACCAAAAATACTTTCAACAAAGTTCGGACTGAAATCATTAGAATACATTGCCTACACTAACTATAAAAAACTGCCTGAAAATTTGAGACAGGTATATGCCTCCAACAAATCTCGAAATGATATATTGAAAACATATTTTTTCAAATGTTATTTGGAAAACGAGTCATAAGTAGGTACAAACTCTGTTCTGATAGCCCTGATTTTCTCAAATACTAAACTTATAATATGATGGGCGCGGTTTATACCTTTCTTAAATCTCGTCATGTATTTGTATGTAAACATCTTGTATTAGGTCTGCATATTTTTGAGCCCGTACCTTATATTGTATTTTCCTGATTTTGTTTTATTTATGCATTTCTTAGTCCATCATGGGGAAACTTTATTATAACTTTTTGAAACCCAAAGAACATTAATCAAATGAGTGGGTTATACAAATTCATAAATCTTATAAGACATGTTTCTGCGAAATATTTGTAAAGTGATTCTTCATATGTTTGTGTCTATATGTTGCTTCTGTGAAATGTTTTGTAAATTTTTTATTCATACATTGTGTCTACATATTGGGTTGAGTTTGGGTTTTAACTTCTCAAAAGTACCAATTGGCGATTCCTTAATGAGTTTTGATAACTCATGGGAGTGCAACTTCGTTGTATGTTTTTAATAATAAAAAAAAAAAAAAATCTTTAATTTCACAAATCATCCCATCCTCATGTAATTGCGAGAATAACACATATGCCCATCCTTGAGAAAGGTTTCTCATGCTTTCCGCAGAGACAGCATACCTTGTCTTCGACAGGGTTTGGCGTCCGAGTTTCCGTTGGGAACAAAGCTGTTCACTGTGATGTATTTATTAATTACACCCACTTCATAAGCGGTGTATACACAAAGTAGGAAACACACTTTTCAGCTAATAACATCCTTAAATAACCTACATAGCATTTGACGTAGCAATATATAAACTAATCCCTAGATCGATATCTTCGGGCTTTTTCTAGGGACAAATTCTGTCTTGAACTTAACCAAATGGCTTAAATAGACTCAAGATAGCGGAACTTTATTGGACTACAATAGACAATATTAAAAAAAAAAATAGGAATGCGGGACGCTTTAGACGATTTGCGGGACTATTTTTGTAAATATTGCAATGCGGGACGGTTGGCCGCCTTAGAATAGTAGATATATCGCCACATTGGTAAACAAACTTTTGTTATTTTTTAGACTGTTTTGGTTTATAGTGTCAATAAAATATTGTAAACTAGTCAAGGCATACTAATCATATTATGTAAAGCATTTAAGCATTAAAATTAATCATCAACATAAAAAAGTTTTCTTTAAACTTTGAGGATTTAAAAAAAAAAAGCCAAAGTTGCGCCGCAATACGAAGTATGCCAAAAAATTCAAATAAATGGTAGTATATCTGTCTGTAAGGATAGAATGGCCAACCTTATGATTCCAGAGATAGCCTCATTTTTAATGTCAGTGCCATACAAATTGCTTCATACGAAATTTTATAGCATAGTAATGATCAGCAGAATCCATTTCTAGCCAAAAAAAAAGACCCTTAAAAATTCAAGTCTCTATTTCTATGAAAGGCGATTTTCAGCCCACTGTGGGGCGGAGAGGTCCCCTAAATCCCTCTGACCTAAGGCGGCCAACCGTACCGCAATGACAGTTGTAGTCCCGCATTGCAATGTTTACAAAAATAGTCCCGCAAATCGTCTAAAGCGTCCCGCATGTCCCGCATTCATATATATTTTTTTTAATATTGTATATTGTAGTCAAATAAACTTTCCTCTATATTTAGTCTATTTTAGGCATTTGGTTAAGTTCAGGACAAAATTTGTCCCTAGAAAAGGCCCAAAGATATCGATATAGGGATTGGTTTATTTATGTAAGTCAAGCAAGAGTCAAAAGCGCCAGTGTAGTAGTGATTGTGTTGTTTTGTTTACGAATTAGTGCATGCGGTAGCACGTAATATTAACAACCCATATTTTTTATTACTCACCTTACTTTACTTCCATTCCAACATAGTGGTACGATGCATTTTAGTAAGCATGTGTGTGTGTGTTATAATGTAATATTTGATATCAAATACCTTAGGACAGAGGTTCCCAAAGTGGGTGCCGCGGCACCCTGGGGTGCTGCGGACAGAGGTCAGGGGTGCCGCGAGGCGTCTCTGATGTCTCTACTAAAAATCAAAATTTACATGAACGAATACAAACATTTTATGGAATGGAAATTCACCCGCGTGGCCCGTCCGCGCTCTGGGAATGGATTGGGTGGGAGGCACAGGAGTGGGAATACGGTTGTGGTGCTGCGCTTACAGTGGCCGCGTGCCGCATTCACTTGTAGTTTTTTCATTCAGAATTCATCATTCAGGAAAAAACTACAAGTTTGGAAGAGAAAAATGGGTGATGATGGAGGCAAAGATTGTTTTCCAATCTTGCAACAGTACGTGGCCCATAGCGGTGTTAAGGTTTGAAATAACTTGCTGACCCTTTTCACAGAGCACCTATCACAGTTAACTGACTGGTTTGCCAAGTACTTCGCAGAAGACCAAGTGGAGAAGTTTGTATGGATCCAAGATCCATTCCGTGCTCAAGCTCCCCAAGATTTTACTACGCAGGAAGAAGAAGATTTAATTGACCTATCGACCGACAGCAACCTAAAAATGAAATACGATTGTTCGGATTTAACTGAGTTTTGGATAACAGTCAGAAATCAGTATCCGATTCTAAATGGAAAAGCTGTAAAGGTCCTCATTCCCTTTGTTACTTCATATCTGTGCGAAGCTGGATTTTCAGCGGTTGCGGTTATAAAGAGCAAATATCGCTCAAAAATAAATGTGGAAAAAGAAATCCTCATCAAGCCTTATTCCCCGGTTTGAAAAATTGTGCAGCGAGCTGCAGGCTCACCCGTCGCACTAAACGGGTTTTGTACTTGTATTATATTTGCATTTTCTTTGTAAGTTTTCCTATCAATAAATGCACTTATTCATTTTACGAGTTGTATTATTCAGTGGAGAAAAAATTGATCATCTGTCCTGGGGGGGGGGGGGGGGGGGGGTGACACTCGGTTCTGGGGCTACCACAGATAGACATTATATGACAGGGGTGCCGTGAGTAAGGGTGCCGCGACTTGCAAAAGTTTGGGAACCCCTGCCTTAGGAGATTTGGTAATAATTAAAAGAAATATTTATTTATTACAAAATCATTTTTACAATGTAAAACAATTTTTGACAATAAAATATAAAACTATACAATATTAGGTTTAAAAGTTGAGTAATCAGCATACTATTTTATTGTACAACTACTTCTTCAACGAACAACAAAGTGAATTTAGTGAATTGAAAATAATTTTGATAGTACTGTTAGCAATAATAAAACGCTAAGTTAATATTTACGATGAAATATATTGTCTCCACGTTAATTGACAATAACAACATTCAAGAATCAGCAAGATTATGTTCCGCAATCCGCCATTTGTAAATCCAGCAGTTCGCTGTCCGTGTTGTAGGTAGTTCTTCTCCATTGCCACCAGCCAGGAAGCGTTAGTTGTTCCCTTCTTTACCGGCCGCCATAGCTGGTGTAGTTTCCTTGTTGGCCGCCAGAGGCGATAGCAGTACCTCTGGCGGCAGATGAGCGGCAATATTTAAATATGCTGCTACCACGGCCATACTGACCACTGCTTTGACCTCAAAGCAGGAAGCTAAAAGAAAAGAAAAAATTTCTAGAGGGATTGAAATTTTTTTTCAACCCCACAATGGTACTGACAAACAGATTACCCCTGACCATTACAGAAATTTGTTCATCCGGTCAATTCCCAATATTTTCATATGCGATCATCACTCTGTGAGTGCTGCCATTGGGTCTGTTACCCACCACGTTAAAATAATCGTTCGGAAAGACTTCTACCACCTTATAAGGCAAGCTCCGAAACCGACCTTTCAACTTTTTGTACCCCGGATTTCCCCCAGAAATCCGTATGAAAACTGCGATACGAAGGTTTGATTAACCGTTTCGCATTGAATCGTTTCATTTGCCGCCTTTGATCTGCATCAAAAAGCATGAATCGGTTTGAGTTGAACCGTTTCATCTGCCGCCTTTGATATTTATCAAAAGAACCCGTGTTTCAGCACGCACGACCATAAGGTCCTGCCACTCACCAACCTGTGAGTTTATGAATCGGTTCGAGATGAACCGTTTCATCTGCCGCTTTTGATATTCATCAAAAGCACCCGTGTTTCAGCACGTAAGACAATAAGGTCCTGCCACTCACCAACCTGTGAGTTTATGAATCGGTTCGAGATGAACCGTTTCATCTGCCGCTTTTGATATTCATCAAAAGCACCCGTGTCTCAGCACGTATGACCATAAGGTCCTGCCACTCATCAACCTGTGAGTTTATGAATCGGTTCGAGATGAACCGTTTCATCTGCCGCCTTTGATATTCATCAAAAACCCGTGCCTCAGCACGTAAGAACATAAGGTCCTGCTACTTACCAACCTGTGAGTTTATGAATCAGTTCGAGATGAATCGTTTCATTTGCCGCTTTTGATATTCATCAAAAGCACCCGTGTTTCAGCACGTAAGACCATAAGGTCCTGTCACTCACCAACCTGTGAGTTTATGAATCGGTTCGAGATGAACCGTTTCATCTGCCGCTTTTGATATTCATCAAAAACCCGTGCCTCAGCACGTAAGAACATAAGGTCCTGCTACTTACCAACCTGTGAGTTTATGAATCAGTTCGAGATGAATCGTTTCATTTGCCGCTTTTGATATTCATCAAAAGCACCCGTGTTTCAGCACGTAAGACCATAAGGTCCTGTCACTCACCAACCTGTGAGTTTATGAATCGGTTCGAGATGAACCGTTTCATCTGCCGCTTTTGATATTCATCAAAAGCACCCGTGTCTCAGCACGTATGACCATAAGGTCCTGCCACTCACCAACCTGTGAGTTTATGAATCGGTTCGAGATGAACCGTTTCATCTGCCGCTTTTGATATTCAACAAAAGCACCCGTGGCCCCCCAAAAAGGTACGCCATCGCCAAAATTGTCATGATGACAACTTTCGTGCTTGTTTCTGCCTCTGCCTCTAATCGGCAGTTTTTTTTTCATGAAGCCATCCTGGAGAGCAATAACACGCAGCATTCCGTCCCCGCTCTTCACGAAAGATCATAGTAAATTGATCTACCTGCTCAACGCAACTGCAAAAAACATACCGTTTTCTAAAAACCCCGGGCTCACATATCACATCGCCCAGTATCTCATTTTCCAACCAACATTTAAAATAGTTTTTCCACATATTTTGTGATAACATTCCTCTTCCATTGAAACCAGTATTTATCCCGGACGGCAGTCAGTGTTTGATTAACACCTCGATGTTCAATCTCATCATGAAGAATCCAAAGAACGCCACACCTGGCATTTCTAGGGTTTCACCATTTAGAATATCTTCGAACCATTCAACATCGAATCATTTTGATTATCTCCGAATCATTTCAAACCACTTTGAATCATTTCGATTAACTCCAAACCATTTCAAATAACTTCGAACCATAATACTAGGTTTTGACATGGATAGTCGGCATAATTGTAATTCAACATGATAACAACTTCTTTTCGCCATACATAAACGGGCTTTAATTTTCGCAAACATATTTCTTTTTAGTTATTGCAATAAGGCATCTGCGATGTCCATACTCAAAAGCAAATCACCATATTGATCCCTTTTTGTCAGCTAGACGGCTTCCAAGATGAGATTTTGTCATCGCCGCGTAAACTTTCAGCATCGTAATTTTGAAACATTTTGAAGTACCGAAGATTTCCCCAATTGCCATAAAAATATCATATGATCGTATCCATCTGCTATCTTCTGGCCCTGAAGTCAGCTTTCCTCAGATTACGCGCCCAGCACAATGCTGGCGACTTTATTTGACAGTCATTTGTTGACATTTTTGACAAATGTCTTCGATTATCAAATTAGGCTCACGATGAAAAACGCGAAAGGGAAAGGTCTTTTTGACAAATCCATTGAACCACAAATGAGTTTTCAAGCTCCAAATTAAAATTTTCAATGCGTCCTTTCGGCGGGAATACGATCTACGCCAATCCACGCATTCCTCCGACATCACAATAATACATCTGTCATCACTGTAATTACGCGGCATTTTTACGTAAATTTACAACAGAAGTCTAAACATTTCACATATATTCAGAAGTCCGATACACAGATTGTCACTAAATCACCGGCATCAAACATCAAACGCAGTAAATAAACTCGAGAGACGCCATGATGGCCGCCGTTTGTATACAAAACATGAGTTTATGTCAGGTGAACGAAACAAAAGCCAATAAACACTTGCTTTTACGAATCCCATTTCTGATGTTAGCAATAATAAAACGCTAAGTTAATATTTACGATGAAATATATTGTCTCCACGTTAATTGACAATAACAACATTCAATAATCAGCAAGATTATGTTCCGCAATCCGCCATTTGTAAATCCAGCAGTTTGCTGTCCGTGTTGTAGGTAGTTCTTCTCCATTGCCACCAGCCAGGAAGCGTTAGTTGTTCCCTTCTTTACCGGCCGCCATAGCTGGTGTAGTTTCCTTGTTGGCCGCCAGAGGCGATAGCAGTACCTCTGGCGGCAGATGAGCGGCAATATTTAAATATGCTGCTAACAGTACAGAAAAAATGTATCAAATCTATGGAGTCAAAGACCGGGTTACCATATAAAAAAATAAAATTGGTACATTTTTATGTTGGTAATAATATCGGTTGTTTTACATTATCTACGACTGTCGAAAATACGCATTTATCGAAACGGTAGATAATTTATCTTGCGCGATCCTCGCATGCGAACAATTATCTACTGGAATGAAAATTGGGTCCCTGTTTATGTAGACTCTCTAATTTTAAGGACTATTTAATTAAGTACCTAGTTATAAGACTAACACTAGATAAATTTAATTTTTTTGAGATTTTTTTTTTTACTTAAGTAAAACTTCTTTACGCACGCTCCACTTGGGGGTAAGCTGGTGAATGCGTTACGAAAAGTGGAGATGTGTTATGAAAAGTGTGATGTGTTACGAAAATTGTGATGCGAACGGTAATCGATGCGAATGCTGATCGATGGCAAGGCAAACGCTCGGGCCTTTACTCACGCTTGAATTGGGGAGTGATAAGTATAAGAATAAGGATTAGGATTATACACTCCAATGTCATATGTCACCCCTGGGTCATAGGTCACACCGTTAGCTACGTTTCGTAACTTAGCAGGGATACCTGAGTTCATGGGGCGAGGTTTATCTTGTAGTTTTACTTCAGTCGTATGGGTCTAAAGCACACTCGTTTTTTTAACATTTCAAGTGATGACATTTTGCAAAGTTATACAATAATTCAATATTATTCTACTACTCCATAAGTTGAGCTCTAGGACGTCGTGTTTATGGGACGAGTATTAATTTACATACATGCTAAAAAAATAATGTTCTAACGAAATATTTAAACAATGATCAAAGAAACTTATGAAATTAATACAAACATTATTTGACATACAACTTAGAAATAAAATAGTTTTTGAAAAACAATAAAAATAACTTTTAATTAATTAATACCTATCCTTTTTGTATTAGTAGAATAAACGTGTCGTTTCTTAAATCAGTAGCTTTTTTAATTGTTCCCTTCTTTATTTTAATTAATAGAGGTACATCACGAGCCCGATGCGTTTTTTCCCGAAAAGTGCCTGCATGTGTGTGGTTTGGTTTATTTATGCCCTGTGTGAGCTAACCTTGTCGATGACACAAGGCGAGTTTACAAGCTAATATCTACTAAGTTTAAAAGCGGGTGAATCGGCGAGTAAGATTGTCGTGATGACACACAAAACTGTCCACTCGCTCAGTAGCTCGCGACATTTTTGTAGGAAACTGGGCTCGCACGTAGCTGCCAGCGCCTGTAGCGGGAATAACGTGAACTAATTCTTCAGAAGTTTGAGAATCGAAATCAGCTGTTTACCGGCAGCCATATTCGAAACATAAATAAACCAATCACGAGTTAGCAAGTAGCGAGTAAAGTTGACCACCTATCTTTCTAGATTGTCAACAATCTGCTAGTTAGCAAGTAACACGATGACACTTAGCGAGTTTACTAACAGATAGTGAATTTCCCAGATAGTATGTAGCTTGTAAACTCGCCGTGTGTCATCGAGGCTTTAAATATTTTCTACGAACCGTGAGCTCGGGCCATTTAGGTCCATGATATGTGAAGATTTAACATGGCAACACTGAGATTTCATCGGTAACTATTTTCTTTTCCGTAATATCTATGGAAAAACTTCTTGCGAACGCTTTCTGTCACTTTTTTTGTTGGTTATGCGTTTGGATGTACTCCATTCGTCAATTTGCAAACCTTGGAACAAAACCTCACTACTTCTCTCAAGAAATCCTTTAACCTCGTTTTTAAAGTTAATGTAAACAGAACTACCTAATGCTTACGAAATAGCTTGGATTCCACCGCTATCAAAATGGAACCAGGCACAAGTGCGGAAGGAAATATTGCTGTGATGCTCACGGAAATCGACATAGACTATACTTTTGTCAAAGAAGAATGTCCGGAATCCATTTTTCAAAATAATTCAGGTACTTCGTTGTTTTGGTAAATATGCATTTCGTCCACCTCACGGATAATACAGAATGTTTGTGTTGTTGAAGTTTGATGCACGGATAATACGGAATATTCCTTTTTTAGGTTGAGGTTAAACTACAAAAGCTGCATGTCATCATAATTTTAAAAAACATTCCAGGTTTTGAATGGTTTGTTTAGCAAGGCAGGGTATAACCTTAAGGCGGCCAACCGTCCCGCATTCTGCGGGACCGTCCCGCATTGGCAGTTGTAGTCCCGCATTGCAATATTTACAAAAATAGTCCCGCAAATCGTCTAAAGCGTCCCGCATGTCCCGCATTCCTATATTTTTTTTTATATTGTCTATGGTAGTCAAATAAAGTTCCGCTATCTTGAGTCTATTTAAGCCATTTGGTTATGTTCAAGACAGAATTTGTCCCTAGAAAAAGCCCGAAGATATCGATCTAGCGATTGGTTTATTTATGTTACAAGCAAGGGTCAAAGAGCTCCAGTGTAGTAGTGATTGAGTTGTTTTGTTTACGAATTAGTGCATTTTATTTTATTTTTATTTTTTTGTTAGCAATTTTTTTGGTACATTTAACAAGTAAATACATAATAACAAAAAAATATATATATAAGTAACAAAAATAATCCCACGAAGGCGAAGCCTGTGTGTGGGTATTATATTATGTGGATAACAGTGGTAGTTAAAATAAAATTTAAAATATATATATGTATAGAGGCCATAGAGATCAATCAACATGATCGATTTTAGTGGAGTTTATTTTTTTTTTTAAATTTGGATATATACATATTTCAATAATAAAATATTTAAAAATTTATATCGCATATTTACACCCTTACAAAAATACATTTACATTTCCTTTTTTTATTCTAAATATTCAGAACGACATGGAATATTTAAGCAATTTGGAAGCTGTTAGTTTGAATTACAGAAAAAAATTACTCAATTCCAAATTTTTTTTATATCCAGATTTTAACATTTTTTTTATATTCGTTCAAATTTTGACACATGTTGGTGGAGTGAGGTAGGGAATTGAACAATTTTGGGGCAATATAATTAATGTGTCTTTGGGCCAACCTGGTTTTGCAGTGAGGCACTGTGAACACGCATGTGTTATGTCTCTGGCTAGAGCGATTTGTGTTTTTAGTGAAATTGTTAGGACGAGTAAATATATATTTGAGACATTGGGTACAGTAGATCCGCCTTAGTTCCATAATTTCGGTTTCTTGAAATAACTGATTGGTGGGATATGTCTTGGGCTTTTGGTACATTACCTTAATGATGGACTTCTGAGCAATTTCTAATGGTTTTACATGGTTATTGTATGTTCCACCCCAGGCGATTATTCCATAGGAAATGGACGAAAGCACCAGTGCGTCGTAAACAAGTTTCATGGTTCTTGTACTGACGATATTGCTCATACGTTTGAATATGTAAATTAAGTATCTTAGTTTATTTACAGTTTTTTTCTATATGGTAAGTCCATTTGAGTTGGTTGTCTATAGTTACACCTAAGTACTTGATATATTTTCCTAATTTTACATCTTCGCAGTTTGAGCATGTCTCAAAGTTACAATTAACATTATGGAACTTCAAGTTAAGGTTATTTTTAGGGGATGACTTATGGGAATTATAAAAGGGAATAAAAATAGTTTTATCATAATTTAGGCTGAGAAGATTTCTATCTAGCCAATCTTTGACTGTTGCAAAGCATTTATTGGCTTTACTGATTGTGTCTTCTCACGTTTTACCTTGTACTGTGATTGCAGTGTCGTCGGCAAAAGAGAGAATTTTACCTGGTATCACAATATTGCATAGGTCATTGATGTAGATTAGAAAGAGTAGTGGTCCTAAGACAGTTCCTTGAGGAATACCATGTTTTACTAGATCATAAGTGCTTAAGCTTGATCCTATTTTTGTGCATTGTTGACGATTTAATATATAGCTTTTTAATAACATGAGACTTTTGTTTTTAATTCCAACGTTGAAGATTTTCTTTAATAGAATTCTATGGTTGACTGTGTCGAACGCTTTCTTTAGGTCCAAGAAAATGGTTAGAGTTTTATTGTTAGAGTCTAGGTTAGAATATATGTTTTGGGTTAAACTAAATACAGCGTCGTCGGTGCACAGGTTAGATCTAAAACCATATTGATTAGCTGAAAGGATTGCGTTAGATTCTAGAAAGTTCATAATTTGTCGTTTTAAACATTTTTCGAAGATCTTGGAAAATTGTGAAGTTAAGGTTATTGGTCTGTAGTAGTCTGTTTTACATTGGGATCCGGATTTATGTATTGGAATAATGTGAGCGAGTTTAAAATTATAAGGGTTAATGTTGTGTCTGATGCAGCAGTTGAAAATGTGTTGTATTGAGATTATCAGCCCACGCGTAATCCATGGTTTTATGTGCTTATGCTTACTTTTTGGTGGTGCTATTTGTTCTTGACTTTTTAGAATATGTTTTTGAAGTACTTCATAAAAGGTATTCAAAGTTAAATTTGGGTCATCATTAGATAGGACCGCGATCCACGATTCTTCGTTCAGTAAGGTATTTAAAGTTGAGTAGTTGATTTTAGTAAATGTTTTGTTAAAACTATTTGGTTCAGCAGAGATGGGCAAAGTTGGAGTATGGTGGCCGTAGAAGGTAGGATAGTGGTCAGTTATGTCAATTTTTAGTGTAGCGGATTTATAGTGGTTATTTTTATTTGATTTTAAGAATATATGATCAAGACAAGTATCATTAGGATGATTAGGTCTGGTGGTGTTATTTATGTATGATAGATATCCTGAGGAATGCATAACGTTTAGATATTCGTTCGCGGCCGGATTTAGTATGGCGTTTTGTATATTTATATTAATGTCACCCATAAAAAACGTAAAATCGAAATGGTTAGAGCTATAGTTTTAATTTCTTCTGTAAACAGATTTGTAGATAAAGAGGGTGAGCGGTATGCCGTCAAAATTGAGTATTTTTTCCCTTTGGAGGTAAAAGTTGCGTAAACAGCATTGGAATATTTGAAATTTGGGTTGTCTATATTAATGTTGGATATGGAGTGTACATTGTAAAATATGGTAATGCCATCATGAGAGGTATGTCTAGCCGGAATTGAAAAGGTAGTATAGTTTGGTAAGTTGAACGGAACACATTGGCGCATTTGCGTTTCAGTGAGTGCTATAAAATCAATTTGGAAGGATAACGAGTTTAAAAGGATACAGAAATCATCAAAATGTTTCCTAATACTTCTAATGTTCATGTTTAGTAAATTGAACGACATATTATTGAATAATGTGTTTACTTCTTCAAAATTGTCACATTCGTGAGTTTCAGGGATGGTGTTTTCTTCTGAAGAAGCCATTTATATTGAGTCCGGATGGTCGTCTTTGAAGGTATAAACGGGAGTCCAGGTTATTGAAGTGGTATGTCGCTCGCGTCTTTAACACATATTAATAACCCATATTTATCATTGCATGCCGTGATACATATTAATAACCCGTATTTATCATTCAAATCAAATCAAATAATTTGTTGACCTTACCGCCGACCGCGAAAAATCGATTTTGTAAGTTCAGTGAAGACTTGCAAAATGAATTTCCTTTTTGGCAAAAGTGTTTACCTTAATTTCTGAATCTAGTTTTAATTCGCCGCATACAGACTTAATTTAAACAAGTTTTGTGTTCTGAATGCAAAAATCCAGTTGGATTCGTCTGCTGACATATTTCGAGGGAAAATAAACTCTTATTCGATGTGCAGTTATAAAATTCTAGTTACACACTATGTGTGCGCTGCCAGAATCAAAGAGAAACCATGTTTATGTTCTGAGTGCCGTTTTAATTTCGAAGCATACAGATTTACTTTAAACCTTTCGTGCTCAGAATGAAAAATTCCAGTTTGATTCGTCTGCTGACATATTTCGAAGTAAATTATTCTCTTTTATTATTATTATTATTGAATGATTTTTATAGCGCCATTTTCGTGAGAAAATGACCTCAAGGGCGCTCTTATTCGAAGTGCAGTTATAAAATTCTACTTTGAAGACTATGTATGTGCTTCCCGAATCAAAGAGAAACCATTTTAATGTTCTGAGTATAGTTTTAATTCGCCGCGAACAGATTTAATTTAAACCAATTTTGTCTTCAGAATCAAAGAGAAACCATTTTCATGTTCTGAGTGTAGTTTAAATTCGCCGTATACAGATTTAATTTAAACCAGTTTTGGGTTCAGAATATAATAAATTAAATAACAAGTTGCAATAAAAATCGGCATTAGGTAAGTGAGGCCATTATGAAAAAAATATATTTTAACCCCCCCCCCCCCCCCCCCAGGTGTCACTCACGCTATGTCCCGCATTGATATTTTATAAAGTTGGCCGCCTTATATAACCTAGCGGGGTTGTGTAATTATGATTGATTGTCTATGAAATCAAAACGATAAATGCAAAATGGCGTTACTGCGTAAGCGAATTAAATTTTTCAAAATTATAATGTTAGATGCAAATTTTTGGCATGTTTTTTTGTCTCCCGTGACATAAATACTCACTTTTTGTGATAATAAAGCTAAATCTAACTAACTTTGTGCTATGCATAAAAATCTTGTTTAAACGTTAGTTTATCAATTAAAAATAATAATTAATATTTGACAAGTTAAAGTATTTCAGCAATAAATGCAGACATAATTATTCTCGACGCCACTTAGCGGGAGATTTAGTACTTAACAATACCTCTCTCACAAAAATAAAGTTGATTGTTTTCAGTTGGAAAAATGTAATAATAAGTAATTGTCGAATGAAACACTAGTATATATTGAATTATTTGGCGGGTATTAGATAAGCCGCCCTATCTCAGTGGTCAGAGCTCCTGACCGGCAATCAGAGGGTCACGGGTTCAATTCCCGTTGGCGGCCAGTATCTTTTCTCGGAAGATTTTTTCAATGTAGATGAGTGTTTCAGGCTGATAATTATTGATTATAATATTTGTTATCTACCCTTTGTGCTATGCATAAAAAACTTGTTTAAACGTTAGTTTATCAATTAAAAGTATTAATTAATATTTGACAAGTTAAAGTATTTCAGCAATAAATGCAGACATAATTAGTCTCGACGCCACCTAGCGGGAGATTTAGTACTTAACAATACCTCTCTCACAAAAATAAAGTTGGTTGTTATCAGTTGGAAAAATGTAATAATAAGTAATTGTTGAATGAAACATTAGTATATATTGAATTATTTGGCGGATATTAGATAAGCCGCCATAGCTCAGTGGTCAGAGTTCCTGACCGGCAATCAGAGGGTCACGGGTTCAATTCCCGTTGGCGGCCAGTATCTTTTCTCGGAAGATTTTTTCAATGTAGATGAGTGTTTCAGGCTGATAATTATTGATAATAATATTTGTTAGTAACTTTCTTTTCGGCTCGGACTTTGTTCCATTCAGCTCAGAAGAGAGGGATGCGCCGCCACGCACTTATTTAGACTTTTACGTGGCTATGTCGACAACTGAGCATTTTTATAGCGCGTGCGTCTCTGTGTTCTTGATGACATCTTAGACAGCGTATTCATATATTATTCATTAATTTGTGCATAAGCCACCGCATTTTTAAGCACGGTTATGGAAATCACACTTCATTTCAACAATTATGGCGCCGCATCCGCGCTCAAAAAGAAGAAGATGAGAGATATATAATTACGAATGTTAGATGAGCGCGCTAATATTAAAAGCGATAAAATCGATGCGAAAATGTTTAATAAAACACGACTCGTTTAAAATAGAGCAAAAATCTTGTGAAAGGTATCTTAAGTATCATTTTAAGAAACATTGGGAATTTTTCACAACTATAACTTGTAAAATATATGAATCAAACATGTTTATAATAATTTTAGGAGCATACTTTGCGATTTTTTTCTATCCAGGGAATTTCATATAATTTGCGTTTTTACGTGGAACCGTCTAGATATTATCTTCAAAAATAACATATATTTAAGAAGTTTAAAACTTCAAATGCTTAAGGTCAAACTTCACCTACGTTATAATCTACGTATTCACAGATGGCACCAATCAAATTATTTTAATTTTTAATGTTTTTTGCACGTTACGCTTTAAAATATTAAGGTAAATTCATTGTTCGCGCCTGTTCATATTTAATTAGAATGTTAATAAATAGTTTTGTCCATAAACAAACATTTGTTACGTTTATATTTTTTCTTCACAGATGAAATGATTTCAACGGAGCCTTCAAATCTAGATCTAGTCACTGTCAAAGCAAATGAAATATCTAATGCTGAAAATGATGTCGAAGTTCCTAATATTAGGAAGGAATACTTAGAGCCCTCTAAAGGAATTGACCAAACGGCAGGTAAGCTGAATTTCATTGATAATATTTTCATAAACTTGCTTATACGTAGACCTAACATCTTGTTTAAATAAGTGCACACAACACTGGCCACGTGGTCCACGATATTTTTTTCTCCATATTTAGAATGTTGTCTTGTACAGTTTACGCACACTGGGGTGCACGCATCTGTTTCATGCATTAAAAACTCTTTGCCCACAACACTGGCCACGTGGTCCACAATATTTTTTTCTCCATATTTAGAATGTTGTCTTTTACAGTTTACGTACACTGGGGTGCACGCATCTGTTTCATGCATTAAAAACTCTTTGCCCACAACACTGGCCACGTGGTCCACAATATTTTTTTCTCCATATTTAGAATGTTGTCTTGTACAGTTTACGTACACTGGGGTGCACGCATCTGTTTCATGCATTAAAAACTCTTATAACATGTTCGCTTGAAAATAAATCCCAAGTCGATTCAATATATACAGACTTCATCAAAGCGTTTGACAAAGTTAACCACGAAATTCTTCTCAATAAACTTAGTAAAATGGGAATAGAGGGTAAACTATTGGAATGGATAAAGAGTTACTTAACCAATAGAATTCTCCAAGTAAAAAATAACTCTTACCTATCACACAAATTCATGGCGACTAGCGGTGTACCTCAAGGGTCACATCTAGGCCCAATACTGTTCCTACTTTTTTATAAATGATATCATTACTGTTTTTGATAATAATGTTGAAGTGTTGCTTTTCGCCGATGACTTAAAACTATTTAAACTTATAAAAACGATAAATGACTGTATTCACATTCAATTAAATTTAAATAAACTACAAGATTGGAGCAAAACTAATAAACTTTATCTGAATATAAGTAAATGCCAGATAATAAGATTTTTCAGAACAAATCAACCCCTTAACTATCAATATAATATTAACAATGTTTCCCTCACCTCTGTCAGTGAGATTAATGATCTTGGCATTATTTTCGATTCCAAATTTAACTTTCTTTCACATATAAATACAGTAACCAATAAATGATTAAAAATGCTAGGCTTCATTTTGCGAAATGGCAGAGACTTTCAAAATATTTCAACATTAAAAATCCTATATTCCTCTCTAGTTCGAAGTCAAGTTGAATATAATTCTTCTATATGATCACCTCACTTCAAAATCCACTCCGATTCCATTGAAAAAATTCAGCATAAATTCTTAAGATTCATTAACTATAAACTTGGTCTACCAATAGAATCAATAAATTACAATCACTTGATGAAAGAATTAAACTTACTCAAACTTTCAGATAGAAGACTTGTTTTTGACTTGACTTTTATTTTTAAAATTGTTAATGGTATAATAGACAGTCCTGATTTATTAAACCTAATTACCTTTCACATACCTACTAGAACTACTCGATCCAAAATTCTTTTTAATTGCAACAAAAATATCAGGACTGAGTCATTTAGATACTCGCTTATACCTAGATTGCATGCAGTTGGCAATGCTTTCTCAGAAGTAGTAGATGTGTTCAACTGCACCGAATATAGTTATAAGAAGGCTATAATATCATACCTCAATCACAATAATCAATGTTAGGTAAAATAGTGTTCATCTGCACGGCGTCTATATCATACTCTACTATAGATTCCAAACTACGCACTTACTTCATTTATATTAACTATCAAGCAGACTAGTTAAGTGTTAGCTAATAAATGTATAATTTTTTTTTTCAAAATTATTATTTTTTAAACAAAGTTATTATTGAATCTGTAACTGACAGCCCTGAAAAGCAGAACTAATTAGCAGTACCTGTATTCATTTCAAACTGCAGTCATTTCAAACTGAAGGTAACAATAATATCATGTACTACATTTTAGCCAATTCCTGGAATCCAACGATATGTTCAAATAGAATTAAAGTATATTATACTTGATGTTAACAATTTTTCTAAGAAGTCACCTTTATTTACTTATTTTTATTCTGCATAAAATGAGTATTCTCTATACGAGCTCATATTCTTTTTTTTGTTGTAATACATAAATGTATCCTATAACTAAATACTAGTTGTTATCACACGTATATATGTACTTGGTTTAATGTACATTCTTATTTTGTTATCATTATAATTACCCTCCTGTGTACCACTGTGTATCATGTATCATGTATCACCGGATTGTAAAAGCCATTTTATGGCGTTGAAATAAATAAATAAATAATTTTATTAAATAAAATTAAATAACTTAGTTTCAATTCCACTTTATTTTATCTTAATCCAACCGGTTTCGGTTCATCCTGAACCTTCCTCAGGGGTGAATAAAAAGACACTGAACATAATACAGATATACATTACATATTTAGAAGAACGAAAATTAGAGGAGGGAGACAGAACATCAACTTAGGTGGGGGCAAGGAGGGCGGTGCCTAAGAGGGAGGGGGTAACGTGGGTGGGGGTAATGGAAATATTTTAAAGATAGGGGTGTTAGATAAATCTATTTGTTTATTAAGTAAATTAGTTTTATTTATTTTTAATGACTTTTTTTATTTCAAGGGCTTCAAGATTATTAAGTCGTAAACCTATCCCATTTCTATGCAATACATCTGGGAGGAATACCATTTTGTTTTTCTGGGTGTAGTATCAATTAAAGTTGAGGACTCTCGTGGAGATTCACTCTTTAAACCACTTTCATGTTCCGAATGATCTGTAAAAATTCCAGTAGCGGATTAATCTGCTGACGCATTTTGAAGAAAACTGTTCTAATATTTCGAATGGAGTTAAAATTTTTGTTTCAAACACTTCTTCAAAATTCGTAATTCATAAGAAAACCATTGCGAGTAATACTAATCAAATCTGGGGACTTGCAAGCAGATTCACTCTTAATTTAAAAACAGTTTTGTGTTCAGAATATAAAATTCCACTTCTGGATTCGTCTGCCGACACTTTCGAACGCTGCTTTCTACCTAATTGATGAAACCAATTAGTGGTCAATTTACGAAGAACACCTGTGCTTTCCTTTTTCCAAGCATCAGGCATGAAGTTGTATAGTTTTGGACCTAAGAATAAGAAGTGTCTTTGAGCGAGAGATGTTTTAGTTGTGATTGGTACAATTGGATTTCTCCGTGAGTGGCGGGTGTCATGAGAGTGGTTAGTAGATGGGTAGAGGTGGCGTTGTTGATGGGTGTTTAAAATTAATTTTCTCATGTATAGTTGTCTAACTAAGTTGCAGACTATGTTTGTGCTGGCAGAATCAAAGAAAAAACATTTTCATTTTCTTGGTTAACTCGCCACGTACAGATTTAATTTAAACCAGTTTTTTATTCAGAATGTAAAATTACAGCTCTGGATTCATCTGCTGAAACATTTCGAAGGAAAACATCCTCTTTTCAAAGTACAGTTTTTGCAGACTATGTATTATGTATGTGCTGTATGTATTGAAGAGAATCCATTTTCACGTGTGAACTTTTAATTCACCGCATTCAGATTTAATTTAAACCAGTTTTATGTTCAGAATGTAAAATTTTAGCTCTGGATTTATCCGCTGACACATTCCGAAGGAAACATTCTCTTTTCGAAGTACAGTTATGAAATTCTAGTTGCAGACTATGTATTATATATGTGCTGCCAGAATCAAAGATAAACTATTTTCGTGTTCTGAGTGTACTTTTAATTCACCGCATTCAGATTTAATTTAAACCAGTTTTGTGTTCAGAATGTAAAATTCTCGTTGTGGATCCATCTGCTGACACATTTCGAAGGAAATCATTGTCTTAGTCAGAGTGCAGTTATAACTTTCTAATTCCAGATTATGTATATGCTGCCAGAATCAAAGAGAAACCAATTTCATGTTCTGAGTGTAGTTTTAATTCACCGCAGGCAGATAAAATTTAAACCAATTTTGTGTTCAGAATGGAAAATTCCAGTTGTGGATTCGTCTGCTGACATATTTCGACGGAAATCATTGTCTTAGTCGAAGTGCAGTTATAAAATTCAATTTGCATATTATCTATGTATTGCGAGAATCAAAGAGAAACAAATTTCATGTTCTGAGTGTAGTTTTATTTGGCAGAATGCTGATTTAATTTTAGCTAGTTTTATGTTCAGAATATAACGATAAATTAAATAACAATATGTGTTGCATACCAAATGCAACAAAATTCTGAGAAATTGACTGTTCCGTGTGTAACTATTGTTTAACTACTTTTACATCGTCGCATTTGATTATAAAAATCGGCAAAAAATGAGGTCGCAATAAAAAAATATGATTTCCACGTACCCCTCCCCCCCCCAGAGCTTGAAAATCTGCGGTTGAAGATCCCAAATAGTGGGGTGGCGAAATTTTCCTCCGCTCGGGCGACTGACACCCATGCTACGCCACTGGATCTACCAATTACATAATTCTTAATATTTTAAATGAAACAGCATTATTTGGTTTGCAATAATGTAGTTTTTTATTTTATTTAGAGGGAAAACATAAAAATGATAATATTCTTAATCACACTTATTTATGTCAATGAGAGCATTTCGTCTAAGCAACTTCTGCTAGATTACGTAGTTGTAGTTGTAGATTAGTTTGTAGTTGGAAATTGCCAACCTCAAAGAAACCAATGTATGAGCGTCTGTTAAGCGATAATGATGTATATTTTTTGTTTGTTTTAAGTAGGAAAATGCTGATTCACATAAATATGTTGAACCTAAACTGAATGTTGAATTTCTTTAAAACCCAACCCAGTTGAAATTTCGATTTGCAATATCATGTGGTCCATTTGAAATGTATTTGCATTTTTTTTAGTTATTTCATAAATATCACTATGATCAATGAAATTATTAAAGGGATAACCTATGACTTCCACCAACTTCTCAATTTTCTTAAAATCACTGAAGCGATTTTCGAAGTCTGATACCGCTGCCTTAATTTCTAATGTGTACTTGTCAGGAATGAAACTGTAGGACATATTTTTTTCCATATGACCCTTGATCTTTACAAAGTGTTAATGTTTTTTCTTTTCGATGTCGACTATCACAGATGATGTTTGACTTTGGAATGCTGCAATAGAATTTATCATTTCTGTTAATGTTTCATGCCTGCCCTGTAATTCCAGATTTATTGTACCCAGTTTTCCGGTAAAATCTGCTAAAAATGCTAAATCACATTGCCAGTTCTTGTTCGGCTACGGGTCCGAGTGCTTGTGTGGGTGTGGGCTCTATTGGGTTCGAGTTCTTAGCCGGACCCATGCGTCCGATCGACTGGACTAATAGCTGATCAACCGGTTGACCATTCCTGATATATACAATGCATATTTATATTATTTAATAATTTAAGTACATGTTCAAATATTTTAATACCCAACCAAGTTTAAACCAAGTATTTAATACAACCATATTTTTATAGAATGAAACAAGTACTTTGTTTAAAAATCACTTTATTTGTATTTATATTCGTCGACCGGTTTTGGTTGAACTCAACCTTCTTCAGGACAATAAACTTATAAACTAAATTAAGGTACAGAGTTAAGATTAAAGTAAACAAAAGAAAGAGAGAGCATTTAAGAAAGGGAGAGAACATCAGATACTGGTTGGTGGAAGGGTAGGGGGCGGAGTCACGGGCGGGTGGGGGTGGGGGTTACATAGGGAGAAAGGGAATAACGTTAAAATCGGACTGTTGGTTAATTCTAACTGTTTGTTTAAAATTTGGCAATTACGTTTCTTTGATTTGGATATTTCTAATGCTTCTAGGTTATTAAGGCGTATTCCTATTTTATTGATATGTATTATTTTTACTCCTGTATTTATGTTAAATGTATGGTCAGTATCAATTAAATGGTATGCAAATTCAGAGAAACCTGTTCTTGTAAGGCACCTGACGTGTTCTTTAACTCTAATCAACGTCAATAAAACTAAATGGATGACTTTTGGACGACTAGATCACTCTGGATCAATGATTCAGTTAAATGGTTGTAATGTCGAAAAGGTGGAGAGATTTAGATACCTCGGCAGTATCCTCACGGAGACTCTTGACCCAGATATAGAGATTAGGTGCAGAATTGAAGCAGCAAGAACTGCATTCATAAAAATGAAATCCCTCTTCTGCAATGACAATATAAGCTTAAAACTAAGGCAGAGAATGCTAAAATGTTATGTGTGGTCGGTCTTGCTGTATGGTTGTGAAACATGGACCTTGAAAATAAATACCATGAATAGGTTAGAGGCTTTCGAAATGTGGCTTCACCGGAGAATGCTCAAGGTCCCATGGACCGACATGATCACCAACATAGAAATTCTCAGGCGGGCTAGAGTAGATAGGGAACTGCTTACATTAATTAAAATCAAGAAAATTTCATATCTGGGTCATATACTTCGAGGGGAGAATTATCACTTGCTCCATTTAATATTGAAAGGCAAGATAGAGGGTCGCCGAGGGCCTGGTAGGAGACAAATGTCTTGGCTGCGAAACATACGAGAGTGGACCGGCATTAGAAGTGTGGAGGAGCTATTCCGGGCAGCGCAAGACAGAGAGACATTTTCAAGAGTGATCGCCAACGTCGGGGGGACCTGATAAGGCACATAAAGAAGAAGATAAAAATTACGTTTCTTCTAAAAAACCCTTTAAAAAATTAATAAAACTATATGTAAACATGAGAAAACATATTACATGAGTACCTAATATATTTCTGAAATTTTTAGAAAACCCTATATAGATATCATTACATTACAACTGACTATGCTTTCGGAACGCAAAAGACACATAATTACGTAGCAAATATTTTATTTATTAAAAAAAAACTACATAAATGTGTACTTAAATACGTAATAATATAAACCTTACAATAAAAACAAAAACAATATAAAACACAAACGATATTAAAAAAGCAATTCGTAAATCAATCTTCAATTTTAAAAACGCGTGCGAATAACCGCTTGCATTTCACAAAATATTATAATATAATGTCTGTTCTTAGTTACAGCCTACAGCGAGCGCTTGACATTCTGGCTACCTATACAGATAGAATACAACGTACAACATACCGGCTAACATATAACATATCGCAAAAAGATTCGATCTGACATAGCAATGACATGCGATAATATGTTCTGAGGAATTAAACTATTGAGTTCATTATTGCAAAGCATTGATAAACGACTTGGAGTTCGAATGATATTGTATGACGAGAAAGTCCGGCAACGTCGCAAGCGATGATAGTTGTAGATGCGATTAAAAATATATGTAATTTGATGTCCTGTATGGATGAATATTTACTGATAAAAAAGCATATCGGAGCATAAACGGTCCATGTAAAAATGTCACTTATTGACTCAAAAAAATTTTTTACACCGTTCGACTCGTCTCATCGCGTTTGATATGATGGACTTAAAAAAAAAACGATGAGCCACTAAGTGCCCAAATGAGCCAGAAAGTCGCAATGATGAAGATGTTCGGGTAATTCATGGACGCATTGAGCCACTAAATGCCGTAACATAAACCTATATATATATATATATATATTGACCTCTTCTCGTAGTATGCTGATCCAGTAAGAAGTTATTCGACAGTGTTGATCCACCTTTAACACCATATAACTTGGCTTTGATGGAATACTTCTGTATGATTTGGCAACAACGTTACTTTAAAAAGCACGGTTGCCAGTTTCCCAGTAAAAGTAAACGAAATACTACACATAAAATTTTCGATATTTGTATGGAAATCATACGCTTCGTAACTGTTGATCCGCCCAAATCACCATGCGTTGATGATCCGCCCAAATTGCCATGCGTTGTTGATCCACATAATCGTATATCTTATGTACCTATTGTTACGATACGCCCCTGAAGCGACTAGAGACAGAACGCAGCAGTCCACAGTCGGCCGCCCCCTCTCCCCGCCCCGTTTCCTGTTTCTCCTTGCCTCTCCCCCGTGCCCGGCCACTCGGCAGTCCGCTGCTCTCCCCACAGAAGAGATTTGGGAGCCTTGAGAAGCACACGCTAGCGGCCCACTTGTAGCCGGCGGACCCAATTCAATGGGGCCGCGATGTATTATTGAAATACCTTTGAGTATAATCGGCCTTTTGCCGCACTATAGTTCGGTCTATTTAGACTACGAAAGTGCCTGATGAAGCTGCCACATGAGACGAGGTTCCTGCCAACCTACATGTAAGCTGTATCTTGATTTCCTCCTTTAAATGTTGTCCGTATTCAGTGAAATGTAGGGCCCCCCGCGGAAATCACCACTCGGAGAGTTTCGTTCTGAGAGAGAGTCAGAGAGAGTTAAACACTTTAGCTAGGTTTGTGTAATTTGTATTTCTTGTAATTGAATTGTACTGTAGAAACCTATGTATGTGTTTGAGTTTACAATACATGTCTAAATGATTTAACTTTGTTATTATTCTGATACGGCGGGAGGATTGTTGACCAGTGAGGGTCCCGTGGGTCACCGGAGGATGGAGAGAAATTCCCTAGCCTTGAGCTGCTCACCCCCTGAATAGAGAGTACCATAGTCCCGCTGAGAGCTAGTCAGGGACGTGTTTGGGCCCTGGTGTTGGTTTAGAAACCGACATCGAGGCACCCTAACAACTGGCGCATCAACGTGGAGCCTGGAATTTTTTTTCTATCCCGGTCACTTTGCGGGACCTTTCTTTGTCAAAATCCTTCCCCTAACAACTGTCGCCCGATCGTGGAGGGTTGGAATTTTTTTCTCTATCCCGGTCGCTTTGCGGGACCCTTTCTTTGTCGAAATCCTTCCCGCATAACAACTATTTTGTAAACATTAATTATGCCTTGTTATTCTACAGTGAATCCTGTGAAAAAACCACAGAAACCAATATGTAAATTAGATCCATAACAGATCTGATTGTAATTATGAATTAAATCGCATTTGAAACAACGGCCATCTTGAATACCCGAAGCGCAAGCCTTTGTCCGCGAATCTGATTGCGCACGCGTCACCAAACAGCGAGTGCGTTAGCAACAGCGATTCGCGCCAAATCTAACGGCCGATGTTTCACGCGATATGCCTTGACTCGCGCCAAATCCCAACGGAGCCGTCGACTGACTGTTGCTAGGCAGCGTTTTAAATCCAAACCGTTTTTTATGACTGAACCGGGATACCAACGGAAATCATTATTATAAATTTGATTCTGGAACCCCAGTTATTTTGCGAATTCCTTAATGAAAATTTCGGACTTACGTATTTTTATTATTTCTGCACAATATACCAATTGGCCCACTTGTGTCTGTCAAATTAGTACAACTTAATTTTTCTCCAAATGGACAAAATAATGACTTTCTTTCCCCATTATACATTATAGGTACTGTTTTTTTTCAGCATAAGTGAAAGAGAATTGTGTTTTTTTTCCCTTACATAAGTGAAAAGTGGAATAATAATAAAGCCAATGACTGGTTCCATGAATAAATAAAATAATTTTAATATGGTTGGATGCAATAAACCCCATATTCAGTCATTTTCATCCGGAAGTTTGTCCTTTATTTGCCAGAAATGTGCCTTTTGTGAACTTTAGTGCCTTTCTCAGTGCAAAGTGATTTGTGAAAATAAAAAACCTGTTTTCTAAAGGTCAGTCCTGGCAAAATTTTTCTAAAATAAATAAATACTTGTGAATTTCACAGTTTTCTCAAAAGTGGTCAGTGAAATACAAAAACCTTTACCACTAAGGTCTTTCCACGCAAAATTTTTTCTCGTCTGCCTCTCTTTGACAAGAATTCTGGTGTCATGTATACAAAACACATTTGGAAGTGCCAACAGTGATCACCAAGTGAAAAGTGCCTCACAAAAATTAATTTTGCGCTTTCTAAAGGAAACCCCTGGCCAATTTTTTTTTCTTCTCCTCACCACCCAGGAAACTCACAATGGAGGACAAGCAAGCTATTACACCATCCAACTTGGGTACCATTCCCAATGTGCATAGTTTATCCAAAGCCCACTTACAAGCTGCTTTAAGGGATAGAGGACTCTCGCCATCAAGCAAATCTAAATCTACATTGAAGGCATATGCACTTTTATTCAACAAAAAGTACATTAGGAGAATAAATCTCGCCCCCTCCAACGAAAATAATTCACGTTCGGCTACGCAAGTTTTGGATAATCTTGACAAAGAACCTACGCCGCATATAATGATAAAACAGGACGTCGCACCCATCTTGACACAAGATAAAACTTACGATTTATCCTCTTGGAAAGTCAAATATAATGGCGTCTCCGATGTGCTGGATTTCATTGACCGTATTGAAGAAACGGCTACAATCAAAAATATCCCATTCGAGATTCTACGGAGAAACTTTATAGAACTCATCTCCCCAGAATTAATTCCGTGGCACCGCATCCAAAAGACTAAATGCAAAGATTGGAATAAACTCAGAGCTGCCCTAATCTCTAGCTTTGGAAAAAAGGAGGCCCAGCACCGGATCAAACTATCTCTACTATCTATTAAACAACTAGTAGATGAACCTGTGGCTACATTCATAGAAAGGGCTGAGTCCATCAACATCAAGCTTTCACATCCTGTTCCGGAAGCTGAACTATTACCAGTCATAACTGATGGCCTTTTAAGCAAATACGAGAACATCATCACCTCACAGAAAATTGCATCCCTGGCCCAGCTAAACGAAGTCTGTCTCCTCCTGGAATCGTACCAGGATAGGAAAAATATAAAAAATGTGTCGAATAATGTGGTTGTGCCAAGCCGTTCGTCTGGTTTAAAGCCAGAATTCGACAACAAAAAAGTGTGCTCCTTTTGCAAAAAAGTAGGCCACCTGGCCGCTACTTGTTTCAAGCAAGCAAGACTTCTGGAATCCAAGGAACCCCGAACCTCCAAGAGACACCACTCTAGGGACCGCTCTCCTCCACGCGACGAACTGCGCAACATTTTCAAGAGATCAAGGCACAATGCAGAAAGGTTACAAAACCCAAGCGATGTCAGACCTCAGGTGGATTTCTCCAAGCCCCCACCAAATTTCTACATGAAGAGGCCAAAAAACTAAATAATAACCTCTCAGGCACCCATTCTGAACCAAGGTCTAAAGAATGGACTGATTGGTTATCACACATTAAGTATTTTAACCAGACCTTAAATGTTTCCTCGGTTTGTTGCAAACAAGCTAAAGATGGGAGACCCTATGCTCTTTTCTCTGTTAACAATGTGCCCTTTTCCGGATTACTTGATAGCGGTGCTTCTGTCAGCTGTCTTGGCAACAATACTCACCTGCCTTTTGTTAACAGTGATTTTAAAATTTCGCCACAAACAACACACCTGACGACTGCGGATAATGTTTCCCAGCCGGTCATCGGTACCCTTGCACTGCCAATTAATTGTAACAATAAAATAATTACAATCAATTTTCTAATAGTGCCCTCTATATCCCAGAATTTCATCCTTGGCGTTGACTTCTGGAAGGCTTTTAACGTTGCTCCCCAAGTATTTAATACTCTTGGCGAAACCTCCACTACTGCTCAAATTAGTGAGATCCGCACAATAATACCTCACGAAAATTTAAGCACGGACCAAGCTCTCCAACTAAAGGAAATGGTCAATAAATTCGAATCAATATCTTTCGAAAAATGTGGATTGGGTTTGACAAATTTGGTAGAACACCACATTAAAACCAATGGCCCACCCATAAAGCAACGTTATTACAACTTAGCCCCCCAAAAGCTTAAACTTTTGGAAAAAGAACTTGATGAAATGTTAAAAATGGGTGTGGTGGTTCCCAGCAGAAGTGCATGGACCAACCCAACTCTTTTGGTTTCTAAAAAAGATGGCTCCGCACGTTTCTGTCTCGACAGTAGACGTTTAAATTCTTGTACGGAAGCTGACGCAGACCCCTTACCTTACGTCCACGCGACCTTAGACAAACTGCGCAACGCCAAGTTCATCTCCTCTGTTGACCTAAGCAAAGCTTTTTGGCAAATACCTTTGGACGCAGAATCGTGTGAAAAAACTGCTTTCGTTGTACCTGGTAGGGGAATGTTCCATTTTAAAAGATTACCCTTTGGTCTAAAGAACAGCCCCGCCGAATTACAAAGACTGATGGACAAACTCTTCGGTCCTGAAGTCGATAACAGCCTGTTTTGTTACCTTGACGACCTCATCATCGTCAGCGACACCTTTGAAAAACACCTATTAATGTTGGAAAAGGTTTTTCAACAACTCAAGTTCGCCGGTTTAACCATCAACTTGAAGAAGTCTGAATTCTGTAAGTCCCGTTTACGTTATTTGGGATTCATTGTCGACGAAAAAGGTCTAAGAACAGACCCCGCTAAGGTGGAAGCCATGGCAAATTTTCCCCGACCCAAAAACGCGAAGGAAGTCAAAGGTTTCCTTGGACTTGCAGGTTACTACAGAAGATTCATCAAAGACTTTTCCACAATTGCAGCCCCCTTAAATAAAATTACCGGCACCCGTAAAGGTGTCAGCAACTTCCGATGGTCTGCTGAAACTGAAGAAGCGTTTACAACTTTAAAAAATGCCCTTCAAAAAGCCCCCGTTCTGAATTGCCCGGATTTTGCACTCTCTTTTACCCTCCACACGGATGCCTCCAACGTAGGAATCGGTGGAGTCCTAACTCAAGAATTCACAGATGGCGAACACCCTGTAGCGTATTTTTCCCGTACACTAAATAAACACGAGAAAAACTACGGAATTACCGAAAAGGAGTTATTGGCTGTATTGGATTCTGTTCACCATTTCCGCGGTTACATAGACGGTAGCAAATTTACTGTAGTCACAGACCATAGTAGTTTGAAATGGTTGATCTCTTTAAGTAATCCCTCCGGTAGACTCGCTCGTTGGGCCTCCCGTTTGTCTCAATTCAATTTTGATGTTGTACACCGTAAAGGCGCGGACAATATTGTTCCTGACGCTCTTTCAAGAATTGAATTGGCTTCATTAAATGTTGACACAATTGCCCCCCCTCCATCTACAAAAGATGAATGGTACTTGAAAATCTTCGAAGGTTGTAAAAACAATCAACAAAAGTTTCCTAATTTTATCATAAAAGAAGGACAACTATACCGTAATTGCAAGGCACCACTATCCATCCTCGAAGATTACTCTTGGAAACTTGTCGTTCCCCTCGAAGGAAGAGAACAAATAATAATTGACAATCATAGTGCTCCCGACTCTATACACCCAGGAACTTTCAAGACGTATAAAAAGATTTCCTTGAAGTATTACTGGCCTGGTCTTTTCAAACAAATTCGCAATTACATCTCTAAATGTGAAACTTGTAAAGCTTATAAACATAGCACGGCAGCACCTGCCGGCCTAATGGGTAACCCCAAACGTGCCGACAGACCCCTACAGTCATTGTCAATGGACCTCGTCGGACCTTTTCCTCGAAGTTATGCCGGACACATGCACATACTTAGTGTAGTGGATGTTTTCACCAAATTCTGTTGGATCTTCCCTTTAAAAAGAGCCAATGCGTCCGCCATCATCAAACTTCTGGAAAAACACATTTTTATACCTTACGGAACACCCAGAACCGTAATTGTTGATAACGGAAAACAGTTTATTGCCCAGGAATTCAAAGAATTTCTTGCCAAATACGGAATCAAGGACATTTATTATAACACCTTGTACACTCCCCAAAATAACACTGTCGAACGTTACAACCAAACAATCAACACAGCTCTAGCTATTCTAGTTGATAAAGACCAACGCACTTGGTGTAAAAACCTAGATAAAATTCAGGCCGCTATGAACAACACTGTTAATCTGGCCACTGGTTACACACCTTTCTTCTTAAAACACGGTATGGAACAAGTCGTCCATGGTTCTCTACATAGGGACACAAACTTTCCTACGTCATCTGCCACCACAAGCAACCCTACCGCAGACTATGCCCATCGCTTGGAAGAACTGTCGGCCATTTACAGTGAAGTCACTGATGCTTTGCTCCTGGCTCACCAAAAGAGTGCGGACAGATATAACTTACGTAGAAAACATGTCACCTTCAATACAGGAGACATAGTTTGGAGAAAGAACAACACACTTTCCCAAGGAGCCATGTATTTCTCTGCTAAGCTGGCACCACGTTTCGTGAAGGCCAAAGTCCTAAGGAAAATATCAGACTTAGTGTACTCCTTGTCTGACTCATCTGGAAAGCACATTGGTAATTACCACATTAAGGACATTGTAAAGTCTGGAAGTGAGGAGTCAAGTAAAACTGCCCCCACTATCTCAGCAAACGTAAAATGATCCAGTATGTATCACATTTTTTTTGTAAGCTTACAGAGTCTTACTACGTCAGGCGTGTATTGTGTCAATCACATGCCCATCGTTTCGTAAATGAAACAAGTTGTAAATTATTTTGTAAATTAATGCGTACTCTCCTTGAAGTCACTTTCAAATGTTGTTTTTGCACTGTTTTTTCTTTCCCTCACGGCAATTTTTTTCTTTTATTTTTTTTCACCTGTTCTAAAACTGATCACTTTGGAACGGAGACACTTTTCGAGTTTCAATGTTTGGGAAGTCGCGAGCCCATTTATTGTCTCAACACATACACTACGCAATGTTCATGCCATGTCATACCCTGCCTTGTCATGTAATTTTGTAATTTTTCTCCTATTTTTTTGTTGCATTTTTGTCGTGTGGTTTTGTAAATTCCAAAGTGTTAAATTCCGACTCAGAACCAGTTAACTATTTTTACAATTTTTCCTTTTATTTTGTTCATCATGAGTTGTAAAACCTTCCGAGGTATCTCCAGCATGAAAATCAAACAGTGGTTACTTACATAGTCGCCCCTCGTGTATATAAGTTTTTTTCAATTTTTTCCTCTTAAATTAAAAATTGATGGCGTCCTACCCAAATTCATGCTCATGTACCCAAATTGGATATCGACACGTCCATTTTGGAACTTGTATTTATAAAACCAATGATTGGTCTTTATAACCCTGTATATAAATCAATTTGGCTCGTTTCAACTAAAGTACGTAAAACCGAATCATCCGGTCTTTGGTTGTTATAACAAAGCCACTGCTTTTTTTGTTATTTTGTTTTTTGCTTGTACGTTCTTCTTCTTCTTCAATGGCGCTACAGCCCATTTCGAGCCTTGGCCTCCTTCAAAATAAGCCTCCACCGCCCTCTGTCCTCGGCCGTCGTCTTCCAATCTGCAACATGGAGTAATCCTCTTGCATCCTTCCTGACATCATCCTCCCATCTCAGTCTAGGTCTGCCCGCCTTTCGTTTACCTCCCGGGTGTCCTGTCAGAACCTTCTTCGGTACTCGTGTGCTTGGCATTCGGTGCACATGTCCGGCCCATCTTAATCTTTGGAGCCTTAAATGGGTGGAGAGTCTGGGAGCTTGATAAATTTCATAGAGCTCATTGTTGTGGCGGATTCTCCATGCCTCTCCCTCTCGCACCGCTCCTAAGATTCTTCGCAGTACCTTTCTTTCGAAGATGTCCAGCTGTTCTGCTGACTTTGCTGTCAGTGTTCCCGCCTCACATCCATAGGCCAAGACCGTTCTGATGATTGTTTTATATAAGGTTATTTTGGTTTTCCTATGGACGTTTCGTGATTTGAATACTGGCAGCAACGCGAAGTAAGTGTTGTTAGCGGCTGTAATGCGCTTTCTTACTTCTACTGGGTCTTCATTGTCCTGCGTTATGATGGAGCCCAGGTAGGTAAACTCTTCGACCACTTTGAAATTATAATTGTCTTTAAATTTCACTTTATCTTTTATTCTGCGGTGAGGGGTTCTGGTTTGCATCATGATTTTTGTTTTATTTTCATTGATTTGCAACCCCACCTCTTTTGCCGCAGTCTCCAAAGGGTCAAACACATCTCTTACAGCCTGTAGGGATCTTCCGACAATGTTAAGGTCATCTGCGTAGCCAACTATTTGATTGCTTCTGTAGCAGATGTTTGAATCGGTACTGATCATTGTCTTCCTAACGACGTGCTCCAGTACAATATTGAAAAGGGTAGGTGCTAAGCCATCACCTTGTTTCAGCCCCTGGGAGACGTTAAAATCCTCCGTTGTTTCACCTCCTATCCTTACCCGACACCGTGAGCCGACCATTGTTGCTTTTACAAGCTTGACTATTTTGGGCGGTATTCCAAAATTTAGGAGTATTTCATAAATCTTCTCCCTATCTATGCTGTCATACGCCTGTTTGAAGTCAACAAATAGTTGATATATATCTATATCGAATTCCCAGCATTTTGTCAGGATTTGTCGAGTAATGAAGAGTTGATCAGTGGTGGATCTCCCCCTCCTGAAACCTGCCTGATATTCTCCTAGTAAGTTCTCTGAGTAATATTCTAGTCTTTCTTTCAAAATCATTGTGAAAATTTTATACGCTGTGCAAAGTAACGATATTCCTCTGTGATTTTCACACTTCAATTTGTCTCCCTTTTTATGTATGGGGCATATTATGCTAGTTTGCCATTCTTCTGGTACTCTTTCGGCGGTCCATATTTTCACAATGAGATTGTGTAGCAGGTTCTTCAGTTGTTCATTTCCATATTTATAGAGCTCTGCAGGGATATTATCTCCTCCCGGAGTTTTATTGTTTTTCAGTTTCTTTAGTGCAGCCCTTAATTCTGCCATTGTTGGTGCTCTCGTTGTTTCATCACTATTTAGCTCGTCCGGAATGTGAGTTGGTTCGACTGTCAGGTTGTTATTGGGATTTAAGAGCTGTTGGAAATATTCTTTCCACCTAGTCTTGATCTTTTCCTTATCTCCTATTATGTCTCCATTACTATCTCTGCAGAGAGATGTGTTGGGTTTGAAACCCTTTTTAAATACATTGACGCCTTTATATGCCTCACGTGGATTGTTATTTGCAAAGTCATTTTCCATTTTCAACAATATGTTGTTAAAATACAATCTCTTCTTTCTTTTAATTAAATGGTTAGCATCTCTTCGTGCTTGTTCGTAGGCTTGTCTTTTTGCTCTAGTTCCTCTTTCTATACATAATTTTTTTAGAACATTTTTCTTGTGGACGCTCTGTATGCACTCCTCATCGAACCAGGGATTTCTAGCCTGCCTTGGTCTATTTCCTATGCCTGATTCTGCCGCTGTCAGCAGTGCATCTCTCAGATTGGTCCAATCCTCTTCTAAATCATTTGGGGAGAGCTGATCACTCAGTTGGTTTGGTAGGTTTGTTGACAATGAGTCATGATATCTTTCCAATCCTTCTGGTGTTTTAAGAACATCGATGTTTAGCTTTGGGATACTTGGCTGATTAGACCTTTTATCTCTTGCTATTCTGCATCTATAGGATGCTACTACCAAATGGTGATCCGAATCACAGTTAGCTCCTCTGTAGCTTCTTACATTTGTGATACTGGTCGCCCCTCTTCTTTCAATTAGGATATGGTCTATTTGGTTATGGTATCTGCCGCCAGGTGATGTCCATGTCCATTTATATATATTCTTCCGTGGGAACTGTGTTGATGCTATTATCATATTCCTTGATTCTGCAAAGTCAATCACTCTTGATCCATTGTTATTGCTTTCCGTATGAAGACTGTTTTTTCCTGTAACCTGCTGGTGTGCCGGATCCTGACCAATTTTCGCATTAAGGTCTCCAATTACCATTTTTATATCATTGGATGGTATGGTGTCATATATCTGTTCCAGTTTATGATAGAAAGTATCCTTAGTTACTTCATCTTTGTCTTCTGTCTCAGCATGAATGTTTACGATGGAAATGTTAAAGAATTTAGTCTTTATACGAAGTATGCATATTCTTTCATTTACAGCCTTAAAACCAATTACTTGATTTTTTAATCTTTGGTTAACGATGAAGGCTACTCCGAACTCATGGTATTTTTCGTTGCCACTGTGCATTATTGTATGCGTTCTAGTATCAAAGGTATCAGTGCCTGTCCATCTTGTTTCCTGCACTGCTAATATATCTATTTTGTACTTTTCCATTTCACCAAGTACTTCTCTGAGGGCCCCGCCTCTGTACATTGTTCTTACGTTCCATGTTGCCATTCTCAAGTCCATATTTCGATTGCCATGTTGTCTGCCGGGTATTTTCGCTGTCCGAGGCTTAGTTTCCGGTTTCGTAATTTTGCTTGTACGTTACGTATGTCTTATATGACACGTTTCAACCCTACGAGACAGGTTAATAAAACCTTATGGTCATCCTGATTTTGGAATTCACAACTTTTAGGTGTCCATTTAATCAAGTATGTGCAACCCAAATTGCACATAACCTGGTATGTTTGTAACTGCACAAAGGGTATGTAAAACCGTAATTGGTCCCTTTTCTTTGGTCTTCCTCACTGCAGGTTGCCACAACAGACAGTATGTAAAACCATTATAGGTCTGTCTTTGTTTTAAATACTTGGTGTAAGTAGAATTATACTCTGCCATCACCCTCGTATTTTGTAACACATGAAGTAGCATCAAATTGTCTATCTTCTCTGTCGTACGCTCTTGGGCTACGGAGTTAGTTAATCTAACGAATCTTTAAAAAATGTGTTAAAACGAGCATCGTTAACGTTTATTGTGTTGTATTTAAACGTAACCCACCGTCATAGGAGAGATCCTTAGAACATCCACCGTTATAGGAGGGATCCTTAAAATACCTGCCACGATACGAGAAGTTCGTCATAATCACTTTTGCTCATAGCTAAATGTTATTGAGTTGGTCGTGTGACATATTTGTCATGAGTACCACCCTTTCTGTACAATCTGTTTTGGTCGTGTGTCATTCATTTGTCATGAGTACCGCTTTTGTATTTTGGTCGTGTGTCATTAATTTGTCATGAGTACCGCTTTTGTATTTTGGTCGTGTGTCATTCATTTGTCATGAGTACCGCTCTTGTATTTTGGTCGTGTGTCATTAATTTGTCATGAGTACTGCTTGTATGTATAATTGTGTACAACCCTTGTACACGAGACGTGGAGACGTAATAACAATACTTACCGTGATTCGTGCGAACGACATAATATCGGCCTTGCCATCTTCTTTAAGAGGCATTGTATAAACTCTTGACTTCTGTCTATAATTGAGTTTTATCTTGTATGTACTTACATGTTTTTGTACACTATACGTGGAGACGTTAAAACACTTACCATGAGTCGTGCGAACGAAATAATATCAAACCTTTTGTGTGCGATCTACGAAATGTAGTCCACAACCCTTTGTTGTCATTCAACGCCAATGCCCGTGGACCTCCTGTTTTTTTACTTCTTTGCAAAAAGGAAAGAAGCCCAGGAATATCTACTATCCCAAAAGGACTAGTTTGTAGCTTCACTGCTAACTATGGGGCATAGTGCTGTGGGAGTTAATCGATTGAGCACAAAACCACCCAACTCGTTGTCTGGGGAACGGATAAGAAAACCCCCAGGTTTGTGAAATTGGAGCAAGGGTCTGTCTTTTCTCACAATCACGCAGGAGTTTTTAAAATGACCCCTAATCTTTTGCCCAATACACGCAAAAGATTAGTCTCTTTGATAATGTGTATTCAAATTTCTCCTCATCCTTTTAACAATTGTAAAGAGTCAGGAAATCTGCTGGTTGATCATGTTTCATTCTCACATGGAGTTTGAAGTGGAAATTAGTCCAGTCTCTAGCAAGTTTCGTCACTCAACTCCTTTCCTTTTCCTTTCCTTTCTCCTCACCATCATGTTCTCAGGTATATGTTATGAAGAGGAAAATCTGTTGTTAACCATAATTCGCCCTCACTGGGAGTGCGAATCGGTAAATTGACCAATTATCAGCAGGCTTTCTCCCTCACTCTCTGCATATGTCTCACCTTTTGTTCTCTTTCTCAATTTCACGAAACACATTCATGAATGTTGGAAATGTACGATATGCACTTGGCGTACCGTCTGTCTCCTTTTGACAACCTTTATTCATGAATTGGTTTCTCTGCTTTTACCGTGACTCATTCACGACTTCTTTGTCTTGTTCGTTGAAATTCTACAAAAATGTTACCACCTTTATGTTAACATAGGCCATGGAAGGCCGGTTGTTTTTTAACCAAGACATATTGTCACTCGGCAAACGCCAAGTCATCCTGGTAAAGGAAAATGTTCATATAATCACAATGTAGTTAGAAAACTCTCTCTTCGTCACTCTCTGGGTCGGTGATTAAAACTTCGTTTATTTCATCATCTGGACACATTTTGTTTCTCTCCAAACCTTTTCTTCATTGGTCCCTAGGCAGGTAAACTTCAAGAATTTTGCTCTAATAATATTTTCTCCCGGATTAAAAAGAAGCCCAGGCGGATGTCATCACCAACAGCCAAGCTGAGCTCCACTTCCTGACAGCACGCGCTGTGGTTACTAGGTCCCTCCTGCTGCAATTTTTCTACGCATTTGTTCCTGAAAGCACAGACCATACCGCCCATATGTATGTTGTTTTGTCGTGCCACAGCAAGTTGAGTTGTCCCACTATACATTATGACACTCTGAACCACCTTTTGGGCACGCTAGCTCCTAGGTTTGTTCTTACTCTTGCTATCAATGCCAACCATGTCGTCTCTTGCGCTGTCATGCAGTGACGCATATATCGTCATGTGTAAACCATCATTACCTTGACCTCCAGTATTCGCTGAATGCGTACCAATACAAGTTATGTTGAGCTACATTATGCTTCAATAACCATTATATACGATCCGTGTTTACCTTAATAACACTTAGGATTCGTACTGGCATGTCTGCAGACACTGGATTCTCCCCTTCAATGACCTCTGTAACCATAGTCGCGGCACAGCAACCACAGTCTCCACTTCATGAACTTCGACGTCTTCGACAAAACCAAGTGTTTTCTAAGGCCCAAGTGTACTTTTGAGTGTTATCTCAAAGGGGTCTGATTACAGTGATAATGTAATCCTTAGAATCTGTGAAACCACGTCCTCCTCTTCGAAATTCTCCGAAACCAAACAAATCCACGCTTCGCAAACTTAGCTCCCAGACCAATGAAACCTTAGAATCACACAGGCATTTTTGTTCTTGTTTTTTTTGTTCTTCAATTGTACAAATATGTATTGTTATTTTTCAATTGCATAACCATGTATTGTTATTTTTCAATTGCATAACCATGTATTGTCATCTTTCAATTGCATAATCTTGTATGTTGTTTTCACACCATGTACTTTCACCAAAACTGTTCTTTTCCAAACATTGTATGTACCCCTCACCCATTCCCTACAAACTTTGTGACCTAAACTATAACATAAATTGCATGTTCTAGCTAGGCATCTCTCAAGCAACGAATCTCTCAAAAAACCCCAATGGAAGTTTAAGAGGATTTTTTTTCCTACAGCTCCATTGCCACGTCGCTTTTTTTCCAAGCGCGGGGGGAAGTGTTACGATACGCCCCTGAAGCGACTAGAGACAGAACGCAGCAGTCCACAGTCGGCCGCCCCCTCTCCCCGCCCCGTTTCCTGTTTCTCCTTGCCTCTCCCCCGTGCCCGGCCACTCGGCAGTCCGCTGCTCTCCCCACAGAAGAGATTTGGGAGCCTTGAGAAGCACACGCTAGCGGCCCACTTGTAGCCGGCGGACCCAATTCAATGGGGCCGCGATGTATTATTGAAATACCTTTGAGTAGAATCGGCCTTTTTGCCGCGCCATATAATAATAATAATAATAATAATAATAACTTTATTTCACATAAAATTGAACAATAAAACATATGTGGAAACTTTGACTAGCCAACTAGGAATGGATCCTGTTTTAGGCCAGTCAAATTGACAAATTTAAATTCATATTACATTGTTTACTAACATAACATGTTATTTATAGCAGGAAAAGGTGTTAATTATGTATTCCTAACAGTATATAATTTTGTACTCGTAAGAAAAAGAAGACAAATAATGATATCTTAACATCAAATTCAGATATTTTCCCCTAGAGCGCTTAAAAACAAAAACAAATACAAATCAAGATAAAAGATTAAAGATAAAAGATAAAAGATAAAATATAAAAGATAAAAGATAAAAGATAAAAGATAAAAGATAAAAGATAAAAGATAAAAGATAAAAGATAAAAGATAAAAGATAAAAGATAAAAGATAAAAGATAAAAGATAAAAGATAAAAGATAAAAGATAAAAGATAAAAGATAAAACCGGTAAAGTAAACAAAATCGGTTAAGTAAATAAAACCGGTAAAGTAAATAAAGCAAATACAAGCCAGATGGTAATAATAAGAAGCCTATTTCTTGGTCAACATATCTTCGCTTTTGACCCTCCCTAAATCAAGGAGCCAGTCGTTGATTAATTTGCGCAAAACATTAGTACTTTTCGTTTTCCAAGCTTTAGGAATGATATTAAATAATTTAGGTCCTAAGTACGAAAATTGACGTTGTCCAAGGGACGTCGTGGTTTTTATTGGGACTATTGGATTGTTCCTTGAATGTCGGGTGTCGTGAAGGTGGTCAATGGAAGGGTAGTGCTGGCGTCGTTTTTGAGCATGTAATACAATCTTTCTAATATATAATTGTCTAACATCGAGAACTTTAAATTCCGTGAATAATGCATCACTGGGGTACCTGAATGGTTTTTTAAGGATGACTCTTAGTAAAGATTTCTGTGCTTTAGCCAGGGAGTCCAATATTGTTTTGGCACATCCACCCCATCCTAGGGATGCATATTCAAGTAAAGAATTACACATGGCATAGTATATTGATTTCATGTCTTTTACAGAGAGAATATTTCTGATGGTAATAAAAAGGTGAGTAAGTTTTCTGACTTTTGAGGCAGTTGAGTTAATGTGTTCTTCCCATCTCAGATATTTATCTATGATGATTCCTAAATATTTTAAACTATCAACGCATTCTAGTTTATTGCAAGTACAAGTGTTCGGTTCATTGCAAATGTGAATAGTAATATTAATAATTACCTTGGGTTGTCCCGCTTGTGTTGCACTAAAACGTATAAATTTGGTCTTATCCGTGTTAAGAGTAAGGAGATTATTGTCTAGCCATTGTTTGACATTGTTTATTCCAATTTCGGCTTTTCTATGCGCTTCGTACCAGTTTTTGCCCTCAAATATTAAGACCGTATCGTCAGCAAAAGTGATGATATGATCCGCAAGGTTACTGTTGCAAAGTTCATTGATATAGATATTAAACAATATCGGTCCTAAAGTACTTCCTTGTGGTACACCAAATTCGATATTTGCTGGATCGCTTAGAGTATCATTAATATTAACTCTTTGGCTCCGATTTTCTAAATAGCTTCCTAACCATTTAAGTAACTGCCCCTGTATACCGATTAGCTGTAATTTTTTCAAAAGGATTTTGTGCGAGATGGTATCGAAAGCTTTAGCCAGATCCAGAAAGAGCGCGATGCTTTTGATTCCTCGATCGATGTTATTAGAAACAACTTTAGTCAGATTGCCAATGGCATTTTCTGTACCTAAACCCGGTCGGAAGCCATATTGTCTCTCAGAAAGAATGTTATTATCTTCAAGGTAAAAGCTGAGACGGTTTTTAACAATTTTCTCGATAATTTTTGACACCGAATTGACCAAAGATATCGGCCTGTAATTTTGAATCGCAGATTTATCTCCATTTTTGTGCAGTAATACAACAATTGAATGTTTTAGATGGTTAGGGAATGTTCCTGATTTGAGACTTAGATTGGAAATGAACGCTATCGGAGATGCTATGAATGATTTGATTACTTTAAGCAGATTTGTCGAGATTTTGTCTGGTCCACAAGCGTTAGATGGCTTTAGGTCGTCAATTATTTTCAGGACTTCGTTCGTCGATGTTTGTATATTGTCTATTTTATGGACGAGGTTAGAGGTGACCAAGTTGGCAAGATCGTTTTCAGTTTTATTACATTTGTCGAGAATTTTTTTGGCAAGTGTGGATCCCACCGATGTGAAATAGTTATTAGCGAAATTCGCCATATTTTTAGAATTAGAAGAGTTTATGTTACCGATATCTAATGATTTGATTTCGGAAGACCTGTTGATTTTTGTTCTACTAATATTACGAAACGCTTCCCACATACGTTTTGGAGAATAAGAATTTTCGTAAATGAACGATTTGTAATAATTTTCCTTCGTATATTTAATAATCTTTTTGCATAAGTTTCTATATTTCTTGTAGTGAATTTGTACTAAAATATCATCTGGAAACTTTTGCGCCCTTTTGTGGAGTTGGTTTCTTTTGTGAATCGATTTGACAAGGCCGGGAGAGATCCAGGGCGTAAGTCTAAACTGGCTGTTCGATATGCGTTTGTTACTACTATGTTTAGAAATATACATTTGTAGAATACAAATGAATTCCTTCATCGCAATGTCAGTATCAGTTTGATTAAATACTTTTTGCCAGTTTTCTAAATGCAAGTCCTCAATTAAATTATTAAAGTTTAATCGAGGGACATACTTTATTTTGGCAGGTGGGGGCGGTTTATCTTTAAAGCACAGTGCTGTCGTATAGTGGTCGGAAATTGATGAGTGGATAACGAATGAGTCAGTGAAGTTAATATTTTTTACGTTGATGTGATCCAAACAGGATTTTTTCGTGCCCTGTTCACGAGTAGGTGTGTTGATTGTCGCTATGAATCCGTTTTCTGTGAGCAGGCATAAGTAGTCGTTGAGTTGGTGGTGAAATGGAGATAAAGTGTTGATATTAAGGTCGCCTATAATGATTTGACGTTTAAATTTATCGGAACTGCTGATAACAGTTTGGAGTGAATTCAAAAAAGAATCTATGATCTGGAAAGAAGGTGATCTATATATAGCAAAGATACATAAATTATTGTTCAGAATAATTCTAAGGCAGTTAGCTTGCGATAATAAAATTTCTTCGACTTGTGCTTGAATACCGTCTTTGATGTATACAACAATACCACTAGATTTATTTAAATTTTTAATTGAGTGATATTCTGTGTAAGTTTGTATTATTTTAGAGGTGTAGTTTTCGTTGATCCAACACTCTGATAAAATTAACACATCAAAAGTATGATTGAAATGATCTAGAAATAACAAAAAATCATCAATGTTTGACATGCTTCTGATGTTTTGGTGAATAATCTTTAAACTATAAGACTTCCAACTGTGATTATTTAATTTGTTGAGATCGTCAATCAAATACGTGTTGCAAGATATATCTGAGTCATTATAAATATCATGAGGTAATTGAATCATTATTATTCAGTTGAAATGCGATGCAATGAAAATTTCACTACTATACGATTTTGATCCATTTCTAGAAAACAGTATAACATACATAAAATAATAATATTTAAGAAAACAAACATGTGATAATGATTGAAGTGATCCCAAGTGAGGTAACACAAAAGTATTGGTAATGAGGTACATAGCAGAATCGGTAACATAATAACAGTATAATAAATAGTAGAAAAGAGCAAACCTAGTGAGTACTTTAGTTCTAAAGACTGTGTACGTATAATCACAGGATATAATAATGGCAATAGTAATGATAGAACCTTCATATATAGTTCGGTCTATTTAGACTACGAAAGTGCCTGATGGAACTGCCACATGAGACGAGGTTCCTGACAACCTACATGTAAGCTGTATCTTGATTTCCTCCTTTAAATGTGTCCGTAATCAGTGAAATGTAGGGCCCCCGCGAAAATCACCACTCGGAGAGTTTCGTTCTGAGAGAGAGTCAGAGAGAGTTAAACACTTTAGCTAGGTTTGTGTAATTTGTATTTCTTGTAATTGAATTGTACTGTAGAAACCTATGTATGTGTTTGAGTTTACAATACATGTCTAAATGATTTAACTTTGTTATTATTCTGCTACGGCGGGAGGATTGTTGACCAGTGAGGGTCCCGTGGGTCACCGGAGGATGGAGAGAAATTCCCTAGCCTTGAGCTGCTCACCCCCTGAATAGAGAGTACCATAGTCCCGCTGAGAGCTAGTCAGGGACGTGTTTGGGCCCTGGTGTTGGTTTAGAAACCGACATCGAGGCACCCTAACACTATATGTGCTTTTACTATGAAATTGTTGATCTGACCATGACCAATCAGAATGGCGTTCAAGATGGCGTCATGAACGAAGCCTTCTGATTGGTCATAAAAACACATATACCTCTATCTGGTTTTACTGTTCATTGGTTGAGCCGATATGGAAGTTGCAAAACGTAATATTATAACGGCCGCGGCAGCGACTTAAAAAATATATCTTTCTGTATTTTATAAAATTCTAATATTATATATATATTTTTTCATACGGGTTTTTGCGGCTAGGCTCCGCCGCCCGGGAAACATTTATTGGATAACCAACACATCTGTCATACGTCATCCCAAGTGGCTCGATACTTTTGATGACTTAGCAGGGGTGCCCGGGTTCGAGGGGTGATAATGCGTTGCATTACGATCTTCGCTACGAATTCGGAAGTCGTAAGTTCAAATTGTGGCGTGCGCAATAAATTTTACTTTGATAAATATGTATGATTCCTCGATAATGCATTGCATTATGATCCTTGACTACGAATTCGGATGTCGCAAGTTCAAAGTTGGCGTGCGCAAGTAAATTTTATTTTGTTAAATTTGTATAATTCCTCGATAACACGTTGCATTACGATCTTGGTTATGAATTCGGAAGTCACAAGTTCAAAAATAATAAATTTTATGTTCGTAAATATTTAGATATAATTCCTCGATAATGCGTTGCGGTACGATCTTGACTACGAATTCGGAAGTCGCAAGTTCAAAATTGGCGTGCACAAGTCAATTTTTTTTTGATAAATATCTATGTATGATTCCTCAATAATGCGTTGCATTATGATCCTTGACTACAAATTCGGAAGTCGCAAGTTCAAAATTGGCGTGTGCAATAAATTTTATTTTGATAAATATCTATGCACGATTCCTCAATAATGCGTTGCATTATGATCCTTGACTACGAATTCGGATGTCGCAAGTTCAAAATTGGCGTACACAAGTAAATTTTATTTGATAAATTTGTTTAATTCCTTGGTAACGCGTTACATTACGATCTTGGCTACGAATTAGGAAGTCACAAGTTCATATTGTATTTTATTTTGATAATATATGTATAATTCAAACGTCACCTCATGGTTCGCTACTTTTGGTGACTTAGCAGGAGTGCCCGGGTTCAAGGAGTGAGATTTGTCTAGGTCCGTACGGGGAACGCGTTTGCCCACCTACTGCGTGGCAAGCCGGATCGGGAGAGACTGATTGAGGGATATTTATATTTTTATTTTTTATATATGAAGAAAATATACCCCTCAGGGGGAATATGTAATCTCTGCGGACGCTGTGTAGAAGGTATTTTTAGGAAAGGAAGGAGAGGAAGTTTTGGGAAGGAAAAGGGTAGTAGGAGTGGGTAGGAATCTGGGGGTCAGTGTGTCCAGGAGTATGGCGGTCGTATGAATCCATTTCGGTGTAATTTTCAGAGATTTTCAGAGTAAGGCTGAAGAAATCGAAGGGACTCCCTCAACTACTCTCTCCCGTTTCGGCCTGCTATGCAAATGGTGAGCAGATGCGCACAAACCTCACCCCATGAACCCGGGCACCCCGGCTTAGTAAGTCACCACACGTAGCGAACCACTTCACCTGGACCTACAGTTTGGGAGGCGGGTATGAGTACCGACGCCCCGGGAACCATTTATTGGATAACCAACACATCCACTCCGAGTGGTTCCGTAAATTAAAACCAAATGTTGTTACAAGTAAGATGCGCCTCCTACGGTATTCGTATGTATACCCACATTAAATTATTGTGAAAACGTGCTTTTATCACAATATTCAATTTTTTTTTAAACCAACGGGATTAGCAGACCGGAAGTCGGCGTCCCCGCAGGAATAGGCAGAAAGGGCGGACCACCAAACAACTCGGTCTAGGCACATACTCTTTGCCTAACTCATATTTATACATCTTCTCATACATTCTCTTCTATTATTCTGACTTTTGACATGGCCCGACTCAAGTATCTGATTCACCTGATCATGCCATGTCTTCCCCGGGCGTCCCCGACTTTTTCTACCATTCACATTTGCGTCGTATATTCTTCTTATACTACTTTCTTCGTTCATTCGCTCTACATGCCCAAAACATCTGAGGGTCCCTTTCTAAATCTTACTCATTATTCTTACATCAGCCGTACATTATTTGCGGATATCCAAATTTCTCACACGATCATACATTGTTTTACCACACGTACGCCTCAGGGATCTCATTTCAATAGCATTCAGTTTACTTACATCCTTCCTCTGCCAGTTCCATGCCTCACTGCCATAGTATGTTTACGAGATAGGTATCTTTACACTGGATAGTATGTTTACGAGATATATTGATAGTAGGTAAGGCTGATTGAGATATTGAAAGAAGGGTGAATGCCGGTAACTCCAGCAATGGAGGACTGAACGGACGGACGGTTTCATGTAATCAGTGCGTGATATTTTTTACGTTCTCACAACAGGTTAAACTCATGATATCTCTCCAATGAAATATCCGAATTAAATAATTTAAAAAGTTGTATAAAGATATTGAAACAATCTTGAATATGAAGTCATTTATTTTTATAAGGATTAATACCAAGATACAAATAAAGAGCCTTTTCTAGCGGCAATATTATAATAAAAAATTTTAAATAAAAGAACACTTATTGTTGCATAACTATAATAGTTAGACATATACTGTCGCGAGACTTTTTGTAAATAGTGATGTTTTCTGCAAAGTCGTCGTACATTATTTTATTCTATCTATAATAGTTTTCGCAGCGCACGCGATGTAAAGAATATTGTAGGTATTTTTTTTACACCTTGGGCTACATTTTGGGAGTTTTAGTAAGGATCCATAATTTTTTTGAAAATATAATATCGCTTATGTCACCCAAGGATAGTGTAGCTTCCTAACAGTGAAAGAATTTTTCAAATCAGTTCAGTAGTTTCGGAGCCTATTCAATGCAAACAAACAAACAAAGAACCAAATCTTTCCTCTTTATACATATATAATAATAGTGTGTTAGATGTTGTCCAGCTGTACTCTCTCGCCTTTCAGAACGGTGACCAGACAACTCAGAATGAAACAACCTCTTCTTCCTTTCCTAAAAAATACGCTCCACACTGCATCCCCAAAGATGACATAGGCCTTGAGGGAATTTATTTTCTTCAGGGCTTAGTAAGTTATTTTCTTAGAGCTAATGTAAGAAAAAAAAGTCTCCCTCAACCAGTCTCTCCCGATCCGGTCCGTAACGCAGTAAGTGGGCAAACCCGTTCGCCGCAAAGACCTAGACAAATCTCATCCCTTGAACCCGAGCAGCCCTGCTAAGTCACAAAAAAGTTGTTGGGATGACGTGTGACGAGTTGGTTATCCAATAAATGGTTCCCGGGGCGGCGGTACCCATGCCTGGCTCCCAAACTACAAGTCTAGAAGGAAGATGCCATGAACCGCAATGGGAGGGATAGATTCATGGAACGGGGACGCACGGGAAGGTGATTCCGGGAGAAAAATGTATTTATTTAATATGGCGTTGCAACGCATGCCGGGAACCAGCCAGTTCTAAAATAAAGTCAATCCGACGACTTTAACCAGCCATTCCTGATCGTATTTGGAATAAAAAGGGTAGTTTTTATTCGCTCTACATGCCCAAACCATCTGAGGGTCCCTTTCTAAATCTTACTCATTATTCTTACATCAGCCTTACATTATTTGCGGATATCCAAATTTCTCACACGATCATACATTGTTTTACTACACGTACGCCTCAGGGATTTCATTTCAACGGCATTAAGTTTACTTTCATCCTTCCTCTACCAGTTCCAGGCCTCACTGCCATGTCTGCCATACATCAGGGTAAGTACCAGGACTCCATTGTGGACTGCTAGCTTCGTTTCTTTTGGCATTTTTTTTTCGCCAACGGTATTCAGTCCTCCATTAATGGAGTTACTGGGATTAACCCTTCTTTCAATATCTCTATCAGCCATCTCATCTACTCATCCACCTGCTCCAAGTATTCATCATTCAAAACTATATTGCATACTGTTTTTGTACTCCCTCTTTCAAACACCATGACTTTAGACTTACTTACATTCATCATTTAGATTCATCTTAATGATAAATTAATTTAGGTAATCAAAAAAAAAATTATTCAGCAAAAGGTATCGCATTAATATTTTTTTTTAAATATTAAAGTATTCGTATTTCCCATCCCACCTCGTCTTGTCGCAGTAGTACTAAACGAGCGAGCTGCAAGCTGGGCGGTAAATACTAGATACTAAAAACCGCATTTTGATAGAAAGGACTGTTTTGTAATAATTGAGTCAGGCTCGCTTTCCTACTATCGCTTTTACCATTTTGCGTTAAAGCTGAAAACTGGACAATGGTAACCGGATCATTCCGTCTCGGTAGCATCCGGTCTCTGGCTAGGATTTTTTTAGAAACATTAATAAAATTGCATTTGTCTCTGTTTCCCATACGAAATGCAAACAGATTAGAAAGAGAGATTTATTTTATTTAAAATTGAACTTGCGGTGCAAGGCTGAAAAAGTCGAAGGGACTCCCTCAACCATTCTCTCCCGATCCGGCCTGAAATGAAAATGGTGAGCAGACGCGTTCGTGGCCAAGACACCACAAACCTCACCCCATGATCCTGGGCACCCCGGCTAAGTCACCAAACGTAGAGAACCTCTTAACCTATACTAAAAGTTTGAGTGGGTATGGGTACCGCCGCCTCGTGAACCATTTTTTGGATGACCAACACCTCTGTCACGTTTCGCTACTTTTGGTGTCTTAGCAGAGGTGCCCAGGTTCATCGGGTGGAGTCAGTCTAGGTCTTTTCGGCGAATACGTTAGCCCATCCACTGCGTGGCGGGCCGGATCAGGACAGACTGATTGAGGGAGACCTAACCTGACTTTGTAGGGGTGCCCTGGTTCAACGGGTGTGGTTTGTATACCGTGTACCTGCTTGTGTACCGCCACCCCGGGAGCCATTCATCGGATAACCAACACCACTTCCGTAGGTTACCCCAAGTAGTTCATAATTTAATTTTAAAAACCTTCACATCCTATAATATTATTTAATTATTTTAAAAAAATAATACTTTTTCTCTTCATCATTGTTACCAACTTACAAATAATGATAATATCTTACAAATGTAGCTATTCTTATTATGTTGTTTCCAGATTTTCTTAATTTTAATTGTTTCATTGGAAAGAAGGTTCGTTTCCTGTAGTGACGACTGGCGTAGTCTAGTGGTAAGGCTCTTGACTCACACACCGAAGGTCGCGGGATGTAATCCCAACGTGGCAAAACAAATATATGATTAATTTTTGTTTGCACAATTTATGCTTTTAAAATAATATATAGTTTATTTGCGGCACGTTCCAGAGTGGATGATACTCTCAGTATCGCCCTAATGTAAGACCACCATCCAGAATTGTAACGTTGCTGGAAATGGCGTTAGCCGTGTTCGGTGACCAGATCTGAATAGCCAGGTACTTCCCCACCTTCCTCTTCCCTTTCTCCTTCCCCGATGTTTAATCTGCCCAACTATATTAGGTATATCTTTCTCAACTAGATTAAGAAAGGGACCAAAAAGATTAAGAAAGGGCCCCTCAGATGGTTTGGGCATGCAGAGCGAATGAACGATAAAAGCAGTGTAAGAAGAATATACGACGTAAATGTGAATGGTAGAAGAAGTCGGGGACGTCCGAGGAAGACACGGCACGATCAAGTGAATCAGATACTTGAGTCGGGCCATGTCAAAAGTCAGAATAATAGAAGAGAATGTATGAGACGATGTATGAATGTGAGTGAGGCAAAGAGTGTGTGCCAAGACCGAGTTGTGTGGCGGTCCGTCCTCTCTGCCTACCCCTGCGGGGAAACGGCGTGATGGTTAGTTAGTTAACTTCTCAACCATTTCTTACATGTTGGTCGTTTTCGTGCTTGGTTGAATTTCGATTTTTCCCTATAACGTGGGGAAATTTCCCCTGAGATTCCCTATTTTGTTGAAAAATTATCTTCAATATTACACGAACAGCTTTTAAAAACTGACAGATATCCAAGTTTCAAATATTATGATTTTAAAATTAAATTGGGAGATGTTTACTGGGTTTTAACAGTACATTCTATGTTATTTTTAATCTTAAAAATTATAAACCTCAAAACGTTTACCAAGTTCTATAAAAATCAGCTTCTTCTCAGTATGTAGTGAAAATTAAAGGGGTATTGATATATTTCATATTACTAATATTCCCACATATCTTGAGTAAAATACATAATTTTCCATAAATACTGGGAACTTTTCTACCTCTCAACACCGAACACCTGCTAGTAGCGTGCCAACTTGTCCATCATCGCCTGTGCAAATTGCTAGGGCTTTCAAAACATGGAAATATAAAACAACGTTGTAATATTCATTCATTTATTTAAAAGTTTAGGTTTTTTGCAAAATAGAATAAAATAGTTTTTATAATAAAAAAACACAAGCTTACTTCAATACATAATTCTTTAACTACGTTTTTGATGCTTCAGATTTTACGTCCGGGTTAAATCTTCCCCACAGGAAACCCTTCCACACACTATTCCAAAAACGATTGTCTAGTAAATCCACGCAATGTAAGTGTGAATCGTCGCATGGGAGTGTAATATTTGGATATTGATGTGGAATTGCTACAATAATATGGTAGGTACTGTCTTGTGACTGACCTACCTGGAGTATGAAAAGAGATTACATAGAATAATGTCTTGCTCTGGTGAAATTTATTTATTAACTTATTTTTATTAATATCCTAGTGGCGTTAACATACATACATGAAAATATTACAATAAATTATATTTTTGTACCAATTAAAAAACTGATACAATTTAGAAAATAAAACTTGACTTTAAAGCTAAAATGTAGCCATATGGATACAATAATTGTTCATGTGTGTTACAAACAATAAAATAAAGATATGATGTACTCGTACGGTATCGAATTTTAAAAGAGAAGAATTTTGTAAAAAGAAAAAATAAATAAAAGTTAATTATAAAAAGATAGACTGGCGGGAATATAACACCGAGATCTCGTATCTGCAATACTCGAAGAAACTTAGCACCACTCATAAAAAGGGGAAAATGAAAAGGATTTTTATTTTTGTAAAAATTTAAAAGTAATCTGGCATTTACCAATATTTCACATTCCATAGTGAAAGAAGATACTCTCAGTATCACCTTTATGAAAACCACCATTCAGAATCCAAGGGTTGCTTGAGATGGCTTTAGCCGTGTTTGGTGACTAGATTTGAATAACCAAGTAGTTCCTCTCCTTATTCAAAAAGGATACTATATTATATGAGAAGATGCAACAATTTTGATAGAAACAACAGTATTGTTTTCATAAGGAACATAATACAAGGTAAAAGACAGAGTGTACATGGCCGGTATTAGTTATAAACATTTCACACAGAGCGCATGCAAAAAGATCGCTACATAAAGATCATCTGAATTAATAGCGTATAATAAATAAAAAGGTTAAACTAAAGGTATCAAGAAATATTTCACAAAACGTGCTAAGAAAAAATAATAAAGTGTGTGGCTGTAGTGGGTTCATGAATGTCATACACACTTTGATCCTAAAAAAAAAAAATCAGGTGTGAATATTTTTGATAATTTACCCAAATAATCATTATTTGATGTTGCTTACTGTTGAAACTATATTCGTAGGTAGTTCAGTACTGAAATTTTCTGAAAAGTTCTCCTCGACAGTATTCTCTTCTATTCCCTGAGATCTTCGAGAAATCGATCTGTACACAAAATAGTCATGTTTAATTTGATTAATTTGTGTCATTTCACAATTAATTCATTTGAAATAATACACAGTATATTTGTGGCACGTTCCAGAGTGGAAGGTATTTTTAGTATCGCCCTGGTGTAAGACCACCATTCAGAACTGAAACGGTGCTTAAAATGGCTTTAGCCTATAAATTTTATGCTATAAATAGGTTAAAAATCATACTTTTTCATTCGGAGTCTATTGAGCTGACGCCAAGTTTTGGAACGCCATTTGTTTCCCATATTTAAATTTTTATACTGAAAAAAAAATACAAAAACTAATTAAACAAAGTGAATTTTTTGTAATTATTCAATAAGTAATGTTCATTTCTTTGAATCAACACGATAATAGCTAGATTAAATACTTAAATGATTATAATAATTATTCACCTATTTGCACAGCCCTTAAACTTTTGTCGGATGTAATATGATATCTTCAAATATATTGTATCGTTTCAATAATGTATTGTTACAGTGGTCTCGCTCTGACATACCCACGGCGCCGCGCTAGAGAAAGAGATCACAATACAATTAAAACTTGCTTTGTTGTTCAGAGTGGTATAGGACCCTGTGCGAAGCTATTTGAAGGTAACATGTGAGAAGGTACAATATATCTGAACGTTCGCGTTCTAGGTATTCTAGTAATTTTGTCCCTTTCCACGTGCTCCGTTTGAAAATTTTATAGAGTACGCTGTTTCAAAAAAGCGAAAATGACTGAAAACGAAAACGGCTGAGTCCTTGCCACGTACTTTAACTAATTCCTTTTGACATGTTTCTTTTTAAATGATAAACCGGTTAAATGTGGAAAAGTTTAAGCATATCATCGTCTATCTCCTTGCTACGCACGTTTTTGAAATCCTTTTTGACACGCTTCCTTCAAATTACACGAACAAATTATACAGTTTGATTTCATTCACACAGTGTATATGGATTCATCTTAACCCTTCTAATCACAGGAGACCCAAGTTGTCCCAAAACATCATATGCCGTTATAATAACAAGAGACCCAGATTGTCCCAGAGCGACCGTGCATTATTAAAAGTTATATATCTCTCTTCCTGTCATGCAAATATTTGTGATTTCTTTTATGTTAGAGAGCCAAAGAAATAATGCTTCTCATCGTATTAGGATTATATGAGCTATGTTGTTGAGATATTTTACAAACCCGATCATAAGTGACGGTTTTATTTCGAGCCAATTTTTGACGTAACAAACATTTAATTTTAAAATAAAATTGTATGAAAGTGATAAAAAGTGAGGTGACAGTTTTATTAAAAATTTTGTTAAAAAAAGGAATCTGTATTTAAAATTTTAAGTTTATTCTATTTTAAGTACTTTAATTCCAATATTCGCAGGTACAAATTTTTTAGCTAATTTACATTTCCAATATCAAAATTTTAATATTTAGAAAAAAAAAGTTGATTTCTATTAAACACATCGGAAAGATTATTTTATCTAGATTTTAGAACAATTTTTGTTTTTGCAAAAGGGTTAAAAAATAACCCATAAATAGGAAAATTTAAGATGCATGGCAAGAACTAGGAATTTTGCGCGCGAACCTTGACAGGCAAAAGGTTACAGATATTATTTTCTTATTATTCGAAGGGTTAAGAGTGAATAACCAGCACATGACAACTTCGATTCCGACACTAGCGCTAACACATCAGGGCTCGCGAGCGGGCGTTTTCAGAACTAAATTTCGTTCCGCGGCAATCCGAGTTTTGAGGGTTTTGTTCACTCGAGCTAGGGCTACCCGCTACTATTGCTACTTTATATTACTATTCTCGCTTCCAGAATTTTAATTAGTAGTAGTTATTTGTATATTGAAGTGCATAAACATAAATAGATACAAGTGAAATGCGTAAACACAGTAGGTATTAAGTAGATAGCTACATGAATAAACAATTTGTTATATTCTTTTTAATATTTTGGTTTTTTGTTTTTCAATTGTATTTTACGGCCATTAGAGTGGAAGATACTCTCAGTATCGCCCTGGTGTAAGACCACCATTAAGAATTGAAACGTTGCTTGAAATGGCTTTAGCCGTGTTTAGTGGTCAGATCTGAATAGCCAGGTACTTCCCCACCTTCCTCTTCCCTATATCCTTCCCCTCCCCACTACCTTCAGTCTTACAACATACTCCAAATTGGGGATGCAATAGTCCCACTGGCTCCAGACTTGTGCGGTATTCATGAAAAAAAACGAGTAATATTCAGTTGGATTGTAAAAAATGTCGCATTTTGAAATATTTATTCGTGTGCATAATTAATAATAAGCACTTCAACAAACAGAATTAAAGCGCACAAACCCTTTCTTTCTTTGAGTGGCCTTGCAACGCATGCCGGGTACCCGCTGTATATAATGTTATATAGTGCAGGCGCTTGCATTATAATTCCCGGGACTTGTGATGGAACCATAACAGTTTAGTTGACCGCGAGGTTACAGTGCCCATGAAACGCATGCCGGGTACCCGCTGTATATAATTTATTTATTTATTTACGGACAAATAGTCTATTAACAATATAACAATAACACGAAAAACAAGCGTGCGTAAAGGCCCGACCCGCCGAGCAATCGATCACCGTTCGCATTGATTACCGTTCGCATGTCATTTTTCGTAACTATCACCACTTTTCGTAACCCACTCACCAGTTTACCCCCAAGTGTCGAGCGTGCGTAAAAAAGATTTACCCCAAAAAAATATTTTGGAGCAGTTGGGACTCTTGTGCGGTATTCACACAAGAAAAATTTAAAATAAAAAAAATATTCGAAATTATAAAAATTTTTGCAAAAAAATATTCAATGAACATGAAAAATTGCGTTCGGGCAACCCTGTAGATTTAACAAACATGAATCAAGGAATTCGTGTTTATTTCAAATTTCGTTTTCAAATTTCATTTCCAAATATTATTATTCAAAGCGTCGCGAAGACGTGCTCTCCTGGCCGCGTTTGGGCCCGTAATGAAATCTGAAATTTGTGTTTACGGGCTGCGATAAAAATGGTAAAATGCGATGTTCAAAATTATTTAAAATTAAATACTTCCTGAAATTATTTTACGATCAAATTATTTAAGATTTGTCAATAACGTCTTAGCAAAATAAGTATGTAAAAAAATCCGAAATATATTTGTTTGTAAGTGCACAAATAAATGCACAAACCGACCAATTTTCGTCAAGAAACACATGTCCGTATATATTTTTTAATAATTTTATTTATACTAAAATTAAAATTCTGAAACATACGTTTACCAGATAATGTATTGATTTATTTTACTGCATGATTATATGATTTGAAATGGGTGTTGTATAAGAAATGTACTTTTTTGAAAATTGAACAAATCTGCGAACGACCTATGGTATAACCTTATTATTCTAAAAATATTTTTTTTTTCTCAAAATCTAAAACATAAGTTTACTAGATAAAAGAACAATCTTTTGAAATCCATTTATAGTTTTTTGTGGAAAAGAGTCAATACGTCTAACCACTGATTTAAAAATGACATATTTCTGGTTTCTCTGCTTATACACTCTTAATAACTAATACACTTACGTTTTTCAACATAGCTTTACGGAACAGAGCGTCACAGACAACCAGTTGGGCGGATATCATCAAATAAACAATTGATTTTTTTAATATTAATTTATACATTGTAAAGTTAAACTACTGTTTTATTGAGTAATATTTTTATTAAACAGAAAAAGAATGGTTTTTAGTACAAAAAAATGATTTTAAAGTACGTTGATTTACGTAGTTTAAAAAATTTTAATACGTCATAATTAAGCTACATTATAAAAATATATTAACAGGTTGAGATGTTTTCCATAACAAAATATTTTTATATATCTTTTTCATATTATATACGATTACAGATGGAAAAAACCGGGGGTCAAGTGACGATTTATTGAAAACTGCTATTTTATAAGTTTAAAGTAAGAATAACTTTTTTTGTTAATATTTAAATTTAACTGGGGGCTTACAACATACATACATCTAATAAAATATTTTGACATAAAAAAAAATTATGTGCTGTTACGTGCACAGAAGATTTTGAAAACACGCTAAACCACAAAACATCGAAAAATATTGAAAAATCCCTTGTGCCCTATAAAAATAAAAATGTTATGAATAAATAAATAGTGTTTGGTGACCTAATAGGGGTGCCCGGGTTCAGAAAGTGAAATTTGTCTAGGTCTTTGCGGGGAATGCGTGTGCCCAACTACTGCGTGGCGGGCCAGGTTGGGAGAGACTAATTGAAGGAGTCCTAACCTAGAACTCCCTTGACTCGCCTTTAAACTGGGAATAACATGGGAGGTTAATAAGTGTACCGTCGCCCCGAGAACCATTTATTGGATAACCAACACCTCTGTCGTAAGTCATCCCAAGTGGTTCGCTACTTTTGGTGACTTAGCAGGGGTACCCGGGTTAAGGGGCGAGATTTGTCTAAGTTCGTGTGGCGAACGCGTTTGCCCCACATAATGCGCGGCAGGCCGGATCGGGAAAGACTGGTTGAAGGAAACTTCTTTTTCATGAGCTTCACGCAGGAGGCCCTGAAGAAGATAATTCTTCGGAAATTATTTTTAGGAAAGGACGGAGAGGAAGTTCTGAGACCGAAAAGGTTTGTAGGTGTGGGCAGAAATCTGGGAATCAGTGTGTCCAAGAGTGACGGACGTATAAATTTGTTCTTGCGACTTCCGAATTCGTTATGATCGTAATGCAATTTGTTCTTGCTGTCACATCTCTATGAATAAACTATGACTAGATTATTGTAACATGTCTATGGTCTACTTCACTTGTGTAATGTCAGGGAGCTAATAAAGAGCTGAATAAAATGTCGTCTGTGTAATAAGTCACAAGTGTTTTAATATCATAAAAACACTTGTGACTTATTACACAGACGACATTTTATTCAGCTCTTTATTAGCTCCCTGACATTACACAAGTGAAGTAGACCATAGACATGTTACAATAATCTAGTCATAGTTTATTCATAGAGATGTGACATCCCCCTTCTTAATTTATAAAATAAAATAAAACATAAAATACTAATATAATATAATCATATTATAACTTTCAAGACGAAATTAATGTCATTAATGATTTGATTTTTAAGGGTAATAAATTAATAGTTCCACAATCTCTGAGAAAAGAAATGTTAAATAAGATACACGAAGGACATCAAGGAATAAACAAATGTCTAAGATTAGCTAGAGATATTTTATATTGGCCTAATATTACTGTGGATGTCAAAAATTTAATTGAACAGTGTCAAGTATGTAATAAATTTAAAGTATCTAATCAGAAAGAGCCATTAATAAATTATGAAATAAATAAGTTTCCATGGCAACAAGTCGGTATTGATTTAATGTATTTTAATAATGTAATTTATCTCATTGTAACAGACTACTATTCAAAGTTTATAGAAATTGCTTTATTGAATAAGGATTCTACATCCAAAAATGTAATAATACACTTAAAATCTATTTTTTCGCGTCATGGTATTCCAATGTCTTTAGTATCAGATGGTGGACCGCCATTTCAATCTATTGAATTTAAATCATTTTTATATGATTGGGATATAGAACACGTAGTTACAAGTCCATATCATTCACAATCTAATGGTCAGGCAGAGAGTTCTGTAAAAATTGTAAAAAATATTCTAAAAAAGTGTAAAGAAACAAATTAATGTAGATCCTTATATCGCTTTATTGCATTATAGGAACACACCTAAAGCCAACTTACCGTCACCTGCTCAATTATTAATGTCTAGAACTTTGAGAATGAATATTCCTTTAACTCAAATTAAATTAAAACCTAAGGTTGTAAGATTTTCAGATTATAAAAGGTGTGTTGATAAAAATAATTCAAAAAATTCCAAATATTATAATGAAAATGTAAAACCATTGTCTTTGTTAAAAACAGGGGATCATGTATACTTTAAGAAAAATCCCAAAAGTAATTGGCTACCAGCTGTCGTTAAAGATATATTAAAATGTAACAGGTCTTATATTATTGAAGATAATTATGGTAATAGGTATAGACGAAATAGAATACATTTAAGACTCAGATACAATACTGGAATCAATAATGACCATCTGTCCATGCGATCTAATCCAGCACAAGAAGCGAAAGAAGCTGGAGATGAGGGACAGGTGGGAGAAAATAATTCACAAAATCCATATATTACGAGATATGGAAGAGTTGTCAAACAACCGGATAGGTATTGTGACATATGAAATTTTAATGTATTTTATGTTTTATTTTATTTTATAAATTAAGAAGGGGGATGTCACATCTCTATGAATAAACTATGACTAGATTATTGTAACATGTCTATGGTCTACTTCACTTGTGTAATGTCAGGGAGCTAATAAAGAGCTGAATAAAATGTCGTCTGTGTAATAAGTCACAAGTGTTTTAATATCATAAAACCCACATTGAAACACTTGCGACTTCCGAATTCGTAGAGATCGTAATGCAATGCATTATCGAGGAATCATACATATTTGTCAAAATAAAATTTACTTGGCCACGCCACAATTCGAACTTGTGACTTCCGAATTCGTAGTCAAGATCGTAGTGCAACGCATTGTCGAGGAATTATATCAAAATCTTTATCAAAATAAAAATTACTTGCGCACGCCACAATTCGAACTTGCGACTTCCAAATTCGTAGCCAAGATCGTAAGACAACGCATTATCGAGGAATTATACATATTTATCAAAATAAAATTTATTGGCGCATGCCATTTAAACTTGCGACATCCGAATTCGTAGTCAAGATCGCACTGCACTGCATTATTGTTGTATTATACAAACGTATCAAATAAAAATTACCTCTGCACGCCACAATTCGAACTTGCGACTCCCGAATTCGTAGTCAAGGTCGCAATGCCCCTTAGATGTCATTGAATTATACATTTAAATCAAAATAATATTTACTTGCGCACGCCACAATTTGTTCTTGCGACTTCCGAATTCGTATTGATCGTAATGCAATTTGTTCTTGCGACTTCCGAATTCGTATTGATCGTAATGCAATTTGTTCTTGCGACTTCCGAATTCGTAGAGATCGTAATGCAATGCATTATCGAGGAATCATACGTATTCCCTGATAATGCATTGCATCCCCAAAGAAGACATAGGCCTTGACGGGATTTATTTTCTTCAGGGCTTCCTGTGTGGAGCTAATGTAAGAAAAATAAGGTCTCCCTCAACCAGTATCTCCCAATCCGGTCCGTAATGCAGTAGGTGGGCAAACCCGTTAACCGCAAAGACCTAGACAAATCTCATCCCTTGAACCCTAGCAGCCCTGCTAAGTCACAAAAAATCAGTCTCTCCCAATCCGGCTTGCCACGCAGTAGGTGAGCGAACGCGTTCGCCGCATGGACCTAGACAAATCTCACTCCTTAAACCGGGCACTCCTGCTATGTCACGAATGTCACTGCAAAGTGACATATGACAGAGGTATTGATTACCCAAAAATGGTTCCCGGGGCGGTGGTAATCATACCCGCCTCCCAAAATTAAGGTATACCTTAAGTGGTTCGCTATGTTTGGTGACTTAACCGGGGTGCCCAGGTTCATGGGGTGAGGTTTGTGCGGGTCTTAGAAGCGGAAACGAAAACAAAATCAAAATTAAAATCAAAATCAAAATCAAAATAAAAATCGAAATTGAAATCGAAATCGAAATCACAATCGAAATCAAAAATCAAAATTAAAATCTCAAACCAAAACCAAAATCAAAATCAAAGTCAAAATCATAATTAAAATCTCAAACCTAAACCAAAATCAAAATCAAAATCGAAATCCAAACCAAAATCAAAATCAAAATTAAAATCTCAAACCTAAACCAAAATCTCAAATCAAAACCAAAATCAAAATCAAAATCTCAATATATATATATATATATATATATATATATATATTTATCTCCTCTCGTCAAACGTTGATCTTGCGCGACGGTACACCAGTTTTAAGTTGATCCGTTCGCACGTGTTGATCCATCCGGATATGCTGATCCATTACACAAGCTGGCATACACATCCTGATCCATGTAGATCAATTTATACCATCAAGATTTAGCTGTAAGCCACGCCCATTGTTCGGTGTCTTAAACATTTTACACGTTTTTTTTTGTTGATCCATATAAATGCCAAGTTTTGACCGCCAACAAAGGTGCCCGTCTGTCGTACTTTTCAGCTTCTTTTAGTAGGTACCTGTACGTTCTTATTTCAATTCGTTCTATTTCATTTCATTTTTAATGTATTTTGGTTTAAGATTTAATTTTTATTTTGATTTTGTTTTTGATTTTGATTTGGATTTCGATTTTGATTTTAATTTTGATTTTGATTTTGGTTCGAGATTTTGATTTTGGTTTGAGATTTTAATTTTGATTTTGATTTTAATTTTTATTTGCATTCTTATTTTGATTTTTATTTTGATTTTTTAATTTTGGTTTTAATTTAGATTTTGATTTTTACTTTCATTTTGATTTTGATTTTGGTTTGAGATTTTGATTTTGATTTTGGTTTTGATTTGAGATTTTGGTTTTGGTTTGAGATTTTAATTTTGATTTTGATTTTGGTTTGGATTTCGATTTTGATTTTGATTTTGGTTTGTGATTTTAATTATGATTTTGACTTTGATTTTGGTTTTGGTTTGAGATTTTGATTTTGATTTTGATTTTGATTTTGATTTGGATTTCGATTTTGATTTTGATTTTGGTTTGAGATTTTGATTTTGATTTTGATTTAATTTTGTTTTCGTTTCCGCTTCTAAGACCCGCACAAACCTCACCCCATGAACCTGGGCACCCCGGTTAAGTCACCAAACATAGCGAACCACTTAAGGTATACCTTAATTTTGGGAGGCGGGTATGATTACCACCGCCCCGGGTACCATTTTTGGGTAATCAACACCTCTGTCATATGTCACTTTGCAGTGACTTAGCAGGAGTGCCCGGTTCAAGGAGTGAGATTTGTCTAGGTCCATGCGACGAACGCGTTCGCTCACCTACTGCGTGGCAAGCCGGATTGGGAGAGACTGATTTTTTGTGACTTAGCAGGGCTGCTCGGGTTCAAGGGATGAGATTTGTCTAGGTCTTTGCGGTTAACGGGTTTGCCCACCTACTGCATTACGGACCGGATTGGGAGAGACTGGATGAGGGAGACCTTATTTTTCTTACATTAGCTCCACACAGGAAGCCCTGAAGAAAATAAATCCCGTCAAGGCCTATGTCTTCTTTGGGGATGCAATGCATTATCGGGGAATACGTATGATTCCTCGATAATGCATTGCATTACGATCTCTACGAATTCGGAAGTCGCAAGAACAAATTGCATTACGATCAATACGAATTCGGAAGTCGCAAGAACAAATTGCATTACGATCAATACGAATTCGGAAGTCGCAAGAACAAATTGTGGCGTGCGCAAGTAAATATTATTTTGATTTAAATGTATAATTCAACGATATCTAAGGGGAATTGCAACCTTGACTACGAATTTGGGAGTCGCAAGTTCGAATTGTGGCGTGCAGAGGTAATTTTTATTTGATACGTTTGTATAATACAACAATAATGCAGTGCAGTGCGATCTTGACTACGAATTCGGATGTCGCAAGTTTAAATGGCATGCGCCAATAAATTTTATTTTGATAAATATGTATAATTCCTCGATAATGCGTTGTCTTACGATCTTGGCTACGAATTTGGAAGTCGCAAGTTCGAATTGTGGCGTGCGCAAGTAATTTTTATTTTGATAAAGATTTTGATATAATTCCTCGACAATGCGTTGCATTACGATCTTGACTACGAATTCGGAAGTCGCAAGTTCGAATTGTGGCGTGGCCAAGTAAATTTTATTTTGACAAATATGTATGATTCCTCGATAATGCATTGCATTACGATCTCTACGAATTCGGAAGTCGCAAGAACAAATTGCATTACGATCATAATGAATTCGGAAGTCGCAAGAACAAATTGTGGCGTGCGCAACTAAATATTATTTTGATTAAAATGTATAATTCAACGATGTTGAGCGGCATTACGATCTTGGCTACGAATTTAAAAATGTCGCAAGTTTGAATTGTGGCGTGCGCAAGAAATTTTTATTTTGATAAAGATTTTGATATAATTCCTCGACAATGCGTTGCATTACGATCTTGACTACGAATTCGGAAGTCGCAAGAATATATTGTGGCGTGCGCAAGTAAATATTATTTTGATTAAAATGTATAATTCCTCGATAATGCGATGCATTATGATCCTTGGCTACAAATTCGGATATCGCAAGTTCGAATTGTGGCGGGCGGAGGTAAATTTTATTTGATACGTTTGTATAATTCAAAAATAATGCAGTGCATTGCGATCTCGACTACGAATTTGGATGTCGCAAGTTTAAATGACCTGCGCAAGTAAATTTTATTTTGATAAATATGTATAATTCCTCGATAATGCGTTGCACTACGATCTTGGCTACGAATTTGGAAGTGGCGGAATTCTAATTGTGGCGTGCGAAAGTAGTTAATCTTACGTAATGAATCACTTGTGTTGACCTACGGCAGAGGTGTTCGTTATCCAATAAATAGTTCCTGGAGAAACGGTTTCCATACCCATCTCCCAAATTCTCTCTCCCAAGTCTCTTTGAATCAGTCCTTCCCGAATCGGCCCACCACGCAGTAGGTGGGCAAAGGGGGGCCTATTAAGGAGGAGTTGGTTATCCAATAAATGGTTCCCGAGAATTGAATGTGTTGTCAGTATCATTACTCATGATCAAGATTACAACTGTGGATACATTCCCCATGTTTTTCTCCAAAACTGTTTCAGAAATGTCCAAATTATGTGAGACGTTCGGATCCATATTTTCTATATCGTAGAAATCAGTAAAATCAGAACTTTTTATGCCAAGTGGAATTGGTAGGTATATCATTTATTTGTTGTTGTGTTTTAACAGGTTGGATGTTACTAATGATGCTATCATTTGTGACGTCCATATCAATTATTATTGGTTTTTGCTTTTCAACAGGCTGGATGTTACTAATACTTGCTTTGTTTTCTTTGAGTTCAGTGCTGAACTTGTAATATGCGTGCGTATGCTGACTTGCAATATGCGTGTTATGAACCAAGAGTCAGTGCAAAATCCGCCATGTAATAACTGGCGCAATATTAAGTGTTTTACTTTAGTCCAAAATGCGATAAGTGAAGGAATCTTCATAGAGTATTTTAAGGAACATTTTTTAAGCGAAAATACATAGCTGATTTTGCAGTTTTCTAAACTAGCTTTAATATTAGAAAACTTGTTTTATAGGCCTATCCGCCACGTCTCGTTCTATCACAAAGCGTAAAAAACCGATATTCGCAAAAAAAACGTTTGTCGGATTTTGCAGGCGCAACGACGATATTCCATCTGCATGTTTAGGTACGTTCAAAAATGGTAAGTATATGTCCTATTTAAATAGTTTTAATTTAAAAAAATATTAATTTGAAATACTTTACAAAAGATTCAACCTCAAAATCAGAAATTGGTAAATAGATAATGAGAAATCGTCTTTGCAAACTTTGACATCTCATATCTTTACATCGTTAGAACGGTGACCAGACATCTCAGAATGAAACATATTCGGAAGCAACATATCTTTGGAAGCAACCATTGACGTAGAAGCAACTAATACTATCTTGTAGTATAATAGTGCTTTCCGTATAAGACAAGTAATCGGCCCCTTAGAGTCAAAGAAACGTATCTCAATTTTTATCGATTTTGAGTTACGGATGGTACTAGTCACAAAATAACACATTACGTTATGTGACTAAGACACGTATCTGTAGGTTCAACGAATAAAAATATACATCGATACGTATCTGCAGAAAATCATTTGTTTTTAATGTCAGTAGAGTGTATCTTTACTTGCGTTTTTTAAACTTGAATAAAATGATATTTGCTTGCGAGTCAAAGAAACGCATCTTTAGTTACGTTCGATTCACCCGCTTAGATTATGCAACTGCTTTACTGACATGTCACTTACGCGTCATTCATTTACGATTTGGCAGTTGTGTTTGCGGCCGTTTTTATTTAAACGAGTGGTTAAAATATTAGTTTGGTTATTTTACCCGTTGTTTGACTCGATGTAAATCGAATATGGAAAGGAAAACACACAAAACACGGATTCAACGAATAATGGAAACGGCAATGTTGAATAATAAGGAAGATTCTTCAAGTGTCACAAATATCTTATTTGGAAGGCGGGAATGGGTACCGCCGCCCCGGGAACCATTTATTGGATAACCGACACCTCTACCATAGATCACCCCAAGTGGTTCGCTACGTTTGGTAACTTAGCAGAAGTGCCCGAGTTTATGGGGTCAGGTTTGTCCGGATCTCGGCGGCGGATGTGTCTGCCATCAACAGCGTGGCAGGCCGGGTTGGACTCCTGGACACACTGGCCCCCAATCTCAAACCCACCCCTCATACCTTTTTCTTTCTCAGAATTTCTCCTCCTTCCTTCTTCTAAAAAGACTCACCACACAGCATCCCCAAAAATGAAATTGATGTTTCTACAACTGCTACTTCAAGAATTACGACGCCAAATATCAAAACAGTTCTTCTTCTATAAGGGCGATTCGAGAATCCAAGTATGCCAAGGATTTTTCTTGGCTACATTGGATATAACTGAAACCTTTGTTAGAAATATAATTATTAATAGTTTGGAAAATCGAATAGATCTCCAAATCAAAATGGTAAAACATTCACCTGGAGTTAAAAGACCAGAAGAGTCTAAAAAAACATTAAGGATCACATTATGTCTTTTCCCTCAGTACCTTCACTTAACTGTAGGGTAAACACTGCATTTAAATATTTAGAAGCCGATTTTACATTACACATACGTAATGTGCACATATATGTTGGCTTGTGTAAGGATAAAATGTATGTAATTACCTGAAATAATGTGGTTGTACCTACCGATACACATTTAGTGCTTGTAACCTATAGTTCCATTAACCACGCTAAGATATCTACAACTCGTGTGTTAAATACGAAAATGCTAATACGGAAGAAAAAATATCTCTTTCGGAAGAGTATGACCGCCATTTATACGTTTCAGAATACACTGTTAATTTCATCGAGTTTTTTATTTTTATTTAGAACACGTTTTTTATAAACGACGCCTGGCAGTTTATAATTTAACTATTTTTAATGTTCGGAGCAATGAAGCTGGAAATTAAATATGGCATAAAGGATTAGCTGGTCGTGGCTCAGGTGAAATCGCTTCATGTATGTATAGGTATTTGGTAGCTAGTGCTAATGGAAAGAAGTTCATTCTGATGAGTGATACCTGTGGATATATTGAAACTTCTACAAAGAAAATAAATATATCTGACCCTTTATCGTGGTACACAGATATTAGATTAGCTTCCAGAAAATCCAAATATGCTGTCATCGAGATGGGATAAAAGTATTTCTTCAGTTAAATCAACTTGAGGAAACAATTAATTTAAAACAAAACGACAGATACAAATGGCATGGAGGATGTAAACTAGTTAAAAATCACATTCAAAAGAAAATCCTGACCATATTATTTATTTCAAATACAACAAAGATAAATAAGAATATCGTAAACTCAAAACAATTCGACAAGTTCCTAAAACAAGGCAATGGGTTGGACTTCCACAATTACAAAGAGTTTGCAATGCCCCAATGAAAATTGCTACTGAAAAGTTGCAATACTTACAAGATTTGTGTGATAAAGGTATCATACACTCCCAATATCACACATTTTACAACTCTTATCAAAGTAGGAATTATTATTACTGATAATCAAGTTGACGAAGGCATTATTGAACAATTTGTTGATAAATGATTATAAAATTAGTTTATAATACATTTATATTTTCGTTATTTGTTTTTGGGGTGTTATGCCGTGTTGCGCTACCTCCTTCTTTAGCCAACGTTTCGGACTGCATTGTAGTGTCCATCATTAGGGCAGATCCGGCAGATCCGACAGATTTGTCGGCAGATCACATATCTGTCGGTAGATCACATATCTATCTGCCGACACTGCAATGCTATCCGAAACGTTGGCTAAAGAAGGAGGTAACGATATCCCAAAAACAAATAACGAAAATACTTTTGGCCGTGTCTAAAATCTAACAATCTAAAAACGTATCTACATTTATGTTATTTGACCGGTCAGTGGTGGAGTGGGTCATAGCGCTTGGGTCCCACCCGGGCGTCGCGTGTTCGATTCCTCGCCTGGCTAAGTCTTCCATCACAACACAAGCAACATTTTCGGCTTTCTGTGGTGGTAGTAGGAGATTTTCAAACATTGTTGGGTTATTCGTAACACGGGAATGTTTGTCTTTCTTTTAAAAAAAAAAAAAAATTGCCTAATAACTTCAGTGTTTTTTTTTTGGTACGGGTTACATATTTATAAGAAAGCAGGTACCTACATTGGTATTCATAATGTAGGTACAAAATTCCAATTTTTTTAGCAAGTTACAATATTATTTAGCAAATTAAGTTTTCCTTTCACATTAGTATCGGTTGGTAAATAGTTACCTAAATATTTTCTTTTTTTTCTGTTTTAAATAAGTTTTTCAATTAATATTTCTAGACTTAAAATATTTTTATTACTGTTCCACCACTATCCTAATTTATATTCATCATCTAGATTAATTTTCGCATGTCAAAAAAGTCAAACACCTATGCAAGTTTTTCGTAACTTGAGTTCAGTGATTGCAATTTTAACTTTGGTTAGGACCAAAGAAACGTAACTGAGATATAGCTGAACTAAAATTTAAAAAAACATATGAAAATGAGTTACTTATTTATATTTATAACATGTTTCAGAAGCACAAAATACCAAACTTTAAATAAGTGAGAAGAAATTATTAATATGATTCATTTGCTTAAAAGTAGACAACATTGATTAATTGAGAACTATGTTTTTTTGCTCTCCTGTAAAGTAGAGAAAAATGAGATACGTATTTTTTACTCTAAGGGGCCGTAATATGTTTGATAATTATGTAAGTACCTAGAATAAGTAGAAAGCGTCCTGGTCAGATCTCCGATCTACCGATGATTTCGTACATTTAATAATACCTTTTTACTCAGTGGATGCATACTGCCGGCGGCGCGCTGCGTTTTGACAAACGTATTCGAGAGCATCGGTTTCCAGGGGTGCATCTCAAACTTTAGGGAATTACATCAGCCTTACATTTTTTGCGGACCTCCATATTTCTCACACGATCAAACTCGGTTTTACCACACATACGCCTCAGGGATATCTAAAATAAACTCTGTTTTTATATTTCAGATGTGAATTAACTCAACTGCAGAATGTTATGTCCACATCTTGTAAAGATGTTGAAGCACTGAGGTAACAATAAAATCATTTAAGTCCTTCACTTTTATTTAAAAGGTCTCTTCTTTAAATGTATTATAATCAACGATTTTATTTTGTTCTACCTTCCACGAACAACGGGATAACGTACCTGCTGAGGACAATGTACATAATGTAGGAAGGTAAAATGGATTTAAGATTTTCGATAAAACTATCGTGTTATGAAAAAAAAAATATTGTTAACTTTATTTTTTATTACAGTAAATCTGAAGCACGCGTATACGTGAAAAAAAAAACATCTTAAGAAGAAACTCTTCGGCCGGAGAGGTCTTTCACAAAGCATTGACAATTGATATGATATGGTGATTTATTTCACTAAACTAATATAATATGTATTTTATTGTACTAACGAAAAAACTTATGTTCCGATGAGGTGAATTACTAATCTACAAACTTTCTGCCTTATGTGAAAAAACATCCGCTTTATTCGAAAAAAAATCTGTAATACAGATATTAAAAAGTCTATCATACTTATAATGATATTGGCATGCAAATCATTATCGATATCCATTTTTATTTCTAGTTTTTCATAAATCGGTATCCATTTTAATGCTGCTTTTGCTTTTCTAGGTTGGATAAAAATGATGCAGTCGAAGGAGGAGAAGAAAGACGCATCGTCGACATTTTCTATTTTGCAAGCCAACTGCAATCCATATCGGACCATTTTCCTTTCGGATGCGGATTTGGAAATCTTACTGTTAAATCTGAGCAAAGAGTTGGTCTAAATGTCCAAAATACCTACTGTTTGAATGTAACATGTGTCGCGCCAAATTTACAGTCAACACATGCGACCCAAAACCTAAACGTACCATGGATGTAAATTCAGCAGCAGTATCGGGGATGAATCCTGCGGGAATTATCCGAGTTTTCGACGGCTGTTAACATACCCCTGATGTGCAAAATTTATTGTATTTTTTGGTACAACATAGTTTAGGGTTCTTTCACCGTATTTATTGGCCCATCTCGTAACCACCAGTTCTTCATTGTATTATGTTAGTGATTAAATTATATTTGACAATTTAAACAAATAAGATTTAGAGAAGTTAAAAGTAGATCGTAAATTATAACCAATAAAGTTCAAAATTAAATTGAAAGTTCACTGATAACTCAAACTATTAAAAATAGTACTTGTAGTAACAAAAAATTCTTCTATGTGAATAAATAATAATCTAATTCTATGTGAATAAATAATGTCCCCTCCACACATAAATACAGAAACTGCTTTTACGAGATCATCATGAAAGATGTTTTTAATGTAATTTTATGATGCACAAATGTTATATTACTCTTTATAATTATTATTATTTTTTTTATTTTTTTATTAGTGACTATTTAGTTACAGGTTTGATGACAATTACAAGATATGATGATATATATAAATATTTAATCCGTTTGTTCTTAGTCCTCCTCACTAGGTGGTCCTGTGCTGAGGCGGACTGGTAGATTTCTTTGATTTTCCGTTATTTAGTTTCTATGATGTTTTTAATACATTCTCTAGTATGTCTGCATTAATTTCTTTCACCCATGTTTTGATTTTTTCCTTAAACTTATTTATCTTTTCTATCTTTTTCAGACTTGGAGGAAGGATGTTGTAAAGTTTAGTTGCAAGATATATGTGGTTTCTTTGGCCAAAACTTGTCTTGAATTTTGGAACATCTCGTATATCCTTTTTTGAGGCTCTTGTGTCATGTATCCGAGTTTCATTAGGAGATTTTCTGTTTTTGAAATGATGTACAAGAATATTCTTGGCATATATTTTTTTTAAATTAAGAACGTCAAAACACTTAAAAATATATCTAAGTGGTTAATATGATTTGCTGTAGCAGATCCCCATACTAGAATTCCGTACTCAAGACGGGAATTACATAAGGCATAAAATCGATGCAAATCGATCCCTATCATATATATTTCCTGACTGAAACTTGGTTGGATCCGTCCTTTAATACGGAAGAACTAGGCTTCACTTCTCACAATACCTACCGCTTTGATAGAAGTACCACTACCAGCACCAAATCAAGAGGAGGGGGTGTATTAATATCTGTCACCAAATCTATAAATTCATCTAGATTAAAATGCAAACACATTAATATAGAACAACTTTTCGTACTACTCAAGACGAACCTGGGAAAAATTATTCTTGGATGTGTTTATATTCCACCCGGATCAATAACACAAGTTTACGTCAACCACGTTGAAGATGTAGAGGCCCTCAAGCTCAAATATCCGGAAGCCAGGATACTGCTAATCGGTGATTACAATATTCCAAATATAGACTGGATTACCCTAAGTAAAAATCCAACAATCCACTCTAATGCTCGTGAAATTATAAATATGTCTAATTTCCTAGGTCTCAAACAAATTAATAACGTATACAAATCTAATCATCACCTATTAGACCTTGCATTTAGTAGCGATCCTTCAGTAGGGTTAAGTAAATCCATAGACCCCCTTCTCCCCATAGATTCCCACCATCCTCCCTTAAACATCACCATTATGAACAACTTCCCTAACACTTACTCCAACACTTTTCCTAACCATTCATACAATTTTGCCAAAGCAGATTATCCACTGATTATAAAATACTTAGAAAGTGCAGATTGGTCGTTTTTGGACAAAAACCAAAATGTTAACCATAATCTTGAAACTTTTTACTCTATACTTAACACCGCTATCGAAAAATATGTACCATTATTTCAATTCAAACCATCAAAGTTTCCCAAATGGTTTAATAATGACTTAAAACAATTAAAAAAAAAACAAAAAAATCTGGCACAAAAATTTCAAAGAGAGCAACTCCATCTCAGACTACAAAATAATTCATAAATATAGAACTGAATGCAAAATACTGACCAAAAAATTATATCAAACATACATACTCAACACAGAAAAATCTATTTCTTCGGACACTAAAAACTTTTTTACACACATCAACTCACTAAGAAAAAATAAACCTAGCCTACCTACTTACATGCATTTCGAAGGAAAAAGCAATAGTGATACTAATGATATCGTTAATTTCTTTGCTGACTTCTTCAAAAATGTTTATGATAAGGATAATCCAAATGTTCAACTTCCACCCTTTCATCCAAAGGAATCGGTCCACATTCCCGCTTTACATATAAATATTCCGGATGTTATACGTAAAATAAAGTCACTCGACATAAAGAAAAAAGCGGGTCCTGACAAAGTTAGTCCTGCCTTTCTAATTAAATGTGTATCGATACTAGCCAAGCCACTATGTCAAATATTTAACCAATCACTAAATTCTGGTTGCTTCCCTGATTTATGGAAAAACTGTTATCTAACACCTGTATTTAAAAAGGGAGATATTAATGATGTCACTAATTACCGACCCATTTGTATGCTCTCAACTATCCCCAAATTGTTTGAAAAACTTATCCTTGACCAAATCTCCACACATATTAATAACATCATAGTACCTAATCAACATGGCTTTATGTCGGGAAGATCCACCCTAACAAATCTTTCCTTGTATGAACAATTTATAGCATGCTCACTTGAAAATAGAAACCAAGTTGATTCAATATATACAGACTTTATAAAAGCCTTCGACAAAGTCAACCAATAAACTTAGCAAAATGGGAATAGAGGGTAAACTATTGGAATGGATAAAGAGCTACTTAACTAATAGAAATATCCAAGTAAAAAATAATTCTAAACTATCACACAAATTCATGGCTACAAGCGGAATACCTCAAGGGTCACATTTAGGCCCAATACTGTTCTTACTTTTTATAAATGATATTGTCACTGTTTTTGATAATAATGTTGAAGTGTTGCTTTTCGCCGATGACCTAAAACTATTTAAACGTATAAAAACAATAAATGACTGTATTCATATTCAAACAAATTTAAATAAACTACAAGATTGGTGCGAAACTAACAAACTTTATCTAAATATTAGTAAATGCCAGATAATAGGATTTTTCAGAACAAATCAATCCCTTAACTATCAATATAAAATTAACAATGTTTCCCTCACTTCTGTCAGTGAAATTAATGATCTTGGCATTACTTTCGATTCCAAATTTAACTTTCTTACACATAAAAATACAGTAACCAATAAAGGATTAAAAATGCTAGGCTTCATTCTTCGAAATGGCAAAGACTTTCAAAATATTGCAACATTAAAAATCTTGTATTCCTCTCTAGTTCGAAGTCAAGTTGAATATAATTCTTCTATTTGGTCCCCTCACTTCAAAATCCACTCCGATTCCATTGAAAAAATTCAGCATAAATTCCTAAGATTCATTAACTATAAACTCGGTCTACCAATTGAATCAATAAATTACAATCACTTGATGAAAAAATTAAACTTAATAAAACTCTCAGATAGAAGACTTGTTTCCGACTTGACTTTTATTTTTAAAATTGTTAATGGTATTATAGACAGTCCTTATTTATTAAGTCTAATCACCTTCCATATACCTACAAGAACTACTCGATCCAAAATCCTTTTTAATTGCAACAACAATATCAGGACTGAGTCATTTAGATATTCGCTTATACCTAGATTGCATGCAGTTGGGAATGCTTTCTCAGAAGTAGTAGATATGTTCAGCTGCACGGAATATAGTTATAAGAAGGCTATAATAACATACCTCAATCATAATAATCAATGATAGGCATGGTAATATTTATATGTAAGGCTTCTTTATCATATTTTACTAGAGATTCAGAACTCCTCTTAACCATCAGACACAAGTGTCATAGCTAATAAGTGCACTATTTTAATAAAATTTATTATTTTTAATCCATAACTATTATCAAATCTCCAACACACAGCCCTGAAACCAAAGAGCTAATTTGCTATCTATACCTGCCCAGTCATTTAAAGCAAAGTTAATTTTTAAGGTAACATTAAACTCTCTACAAAATTATTCTATTTATAATCAACTCCTAGATTTGCAAATAAATGCGAATGTGTGAATGTATGATATACCAGACTTTGCTCGATTCTACTTACCAACAAGCCACCTTTATTTTACGTATTTTTATTCTGCGCAAATATAATGTTAATGCCCACATTATTTGTTTGGTTTTAACAAATACTTGTATCATATACCTATGTATATACTAGCTTTTATCATACATACTTCACATTTTTTTTTATGTTAGGTCTTTTATAAACCTCGCATATTATTTAAATATTGCTTAACTATTTTATTTCTGTTATTTTTAACATACTGATATCCTCCTGTGAACCATTGTATCATGTATCACTTGAATGTAAAAGCCAAATTAATGGCGTTTAAACATCGATCAATTAAGTCGTCAATGCGTTTAAATAAATAAATAAAATACTTTTTTTATGTCTTTCCTAGGTAGTATGTTTCTTAGGTTTTTGAAGAAATATACAAGTCTCGTGAGCTTTTTAGTGATTCCATTTATGTGTATGTCCCATCTAAGGTTTTCGTCTATTTCCACTCCTAGATATTTAATACTTTTTGCCTTTGTTATTATAGGGCAAGAGCAATGTGACTTATTGTTTTGACACTCGTGCAATTTGAGAGTGTATTCTTTACCCGGTTGACCTCTTGAGTTTATTAAAAAGGCTAGATAATTAGTTTTAATTACATTGAGCGTAAGAGAGTTCATCCGAAGCCAATTTTGAAGTACAGTTAGTCCATGTTCAGCCTCTTTATAAGTGTCCATCCAGTCCTTTTCGTGGAATAACATAACAGTATCATCGGCAAAACTAATTATGTTTCCATTGATGGGAAGTTTGGTAATTTCATTTATGTAGATGAGAAATAAGATTGGTCCCAAGACACTTCCTTGAGGGACGCCGTAGGTTATTGGAAGAGGATTGCTTTTTTGTTGGCCTATTTGTAATTGTTGTGTTCGTCCTGTCAAGTACGTCATCAGTAAATTTAGTGGAGTGCCAGATATGCCAATTTTTTAAAGTTTTGTGAATTGTTTAAATTAATAAATAAATAATTACAAAAAGTCTTCTTATAAGTCTTCTCTTCTTAAGGCCGTACACAACCCTTATAATTTTTGTTTGCGCAAAACTCACATTTTAATCATTTCCGGCGAATTCGTAACTATAATAACTTTTTTATTCAAACCGATACCCGGAGATGTAAGTTCTCTATATTTTAGATTAATAAAAACAATACGTTACTATTAATATATTTTACATACAACGATTTAAAAACTTTATAACCCGTTTTTTTTCAAATATAAAGTTAGCGGTAAACACCAAATTTTATTTTTCTAGGCGATGAATTAATAACTTCGGGAGGAAACATTTAGAAACATCTTAAATATTTGTAACACGTTCTTCAGAATTAATCAAAATGAACGCGGCGGGAAGGTCGAATCTTCAGGTCCACTAGGGAGAATTCGATCGTACGTTCATCCAATACGCCGTGCCGTGGGGGTATATTTGTTTACACTCTTTCTTCACTTACGTCGTTAAGATTCCCACATTATTTTTCTTCTACTTCTTTTCTTTTATAGGGCAAATTCGACAGTAGGTCCGTCCAATACATCGGTCGCGAGTCGCAATTTGTATACACGACTTCTTTACTTACGTCGTTAAGATTCTGAATAGTGATGATGAACACATATTATAATTTTTTATACAAGGCGTCCGGGGGTAAAGTGTGCAAGGAAGGTGATTCTACATGATAGTACAAGTAAAAGAGGTAAATAATTTATTTCTAACGTTTTTAGGTAGTTTTCGGGTAAAAAAGTTGAATTTTTCGCTTATAAAAAAGTATATTCTTCTACGGAAAAATATTTTTACTAGGAAAAAAAAACATGGAAATTTCCAAAAAAAGTTGTCATTTTTACTTCTACCGTCATTTAGAAGTTTGTACACTTTATCCCCGGAACCTTGTATAGATAAACTTATGAGAAAAACTTTATTTTTTTATTTTTATTTATTTTATACACTTTACAAATACAAGACAAAAAGTCCCGATAAACTACTTTTTAGCAGTTTGTCTAACGGGTTCTTTACGTTAAAGATCTTATTATAGTGATTTAATAGTTACATTTTTACAATTATATAAAATAAAATTTAATTTTTTATAGAAATATAGATAAAAATAAATTTTTGAAAACATAAATAACATTTTTAAAGTCTTTAGAATAATATGTCACTGTAAGCTAATACAAATTAATTCTTTCCGTAAGCCAAGTCTTCAGTAAATTCATCAATTGTTTGTTTTGGGCACAGTTTTTAATTTTTTCTTAATTAATTTAGTTTTTTTTTAAATATATATATATATATATATGTGAAGCGCATGGTTTGAGGTCATTTATTCTACCTTGCCGATACTTCAGGGACATTTGTATACTTTGAGGACAGGCCCAAAGTATCTGACCCCGAAGTATCGTTTTGCATTATATATGTAATGCATAGTTTGAAGCCATCTTCAAAATTATACACAACGCATTCTTTGGGCCATAGATTGTAAAATATGTAATAGATGTCACTAGCGTATCGTTCTTTGATTTTGGAATTTTCGATTGGAAATGAACTTTGCTAAGAACCTAGATACATACCTGCTTTACGTTTATATTCTTTTTTAGTTTATTTATGTCGGAGAAATTTGCATTTTCAGAACAATTTTATTTTTTTATTTAGTTAAATCATTTTTTCTCATTAGATATTTATATGAATAAATTAACATGGTATATAAAAAAAAAATTAAATAATCCAATAAAAATATTTTATATTTAGCTTTGTGCAAATAATAATCTCGAAAGCACAGACGCAATATGGGCTTGCTGTGTCTGTTCTACAGATATTTCAATGGAGCCCGCTCTAAGGAGCTTGCAGCATTGATCCCCGGTGCACCGGTGCACGTGCGTGAAACTCGACGACGCGGGCAAAACACCCTTGCACAGTTGATGTTGGCTTTATGAGAACGGCTCGTTTCTTCGATTCGTTTTTGTGTAAGTCGGCTCGTATGCGGAACGAGCTAACGGTATCTGTTTTTCCTCCCTCATATAATCCGGGCCTCTTCAAGACCCGCATTAACAAATCCCTTCCTACAGCCCCTACCTTAACCCGCCTCACAACGCTGCCCAACCGGGTGGTGACATAGTTCCCCTGTCTATACAATGTAAGGACGGGGGCTCTCTTGTGAGGTGTCACATAAAAAATAAAAGTTTTGTATGATTTTTTTTATACATAGGTAACATTAATAAATGACTTTTTTTAACATTAACTCCACACGGCCCGGAGGAAATAATTTCTCTCAGGGCCTATAATATCATCTTTGGGGATGCTGCGTGGAGGGTCGTTTTGAGGAGAGGCAGGAGTGAACATGGGCCTTGAAGAGACCCATGTTGTAGGAGGGAGGAAACAAAAAAGGCCGGCAAATCATTCCACAGCCGAGCTGTTGAACTCAGGAACGAGTCGTAGAAGCGACCCGTTCTCGCGTGACAAATTTCAACCGTGTAAATATGTTGGGCGCGCGTTTCCTGACTATTTGCCGGTGCCGGTCAAGGGTTTTTTGAGTTTCTTCAGGAATTTTGGGGCTCCACCCCAGGAGGCTGACATATTTTATTATTATATAATATAATTAATCAATTTGTTTCAAAGTATATTTAAATGAGGGCACACACACTAATACACAACCTAGAAATTTGTCATTCGTCATAATACAACCTGAACCTACAACCCGCGACAGGAGTGGAGGTCGTGGAGGAATCCCCAAACAAAAACATCCCAAAAATCAGTTTATAATACTGGTCCAGATACTACACTTTGATCTTAGCCAACAGGCCGAGAAGAGAAGCGATGCTTGACGGCAAAACTTGAAAGCCGGGTTTAAACGTACATTCTGAAAGCGTTCGTGTGCGAGATGCGAACGGAAGTGGCGTCATCTTTGAACGGCAATATATATTATAATTTTGTTTGCTTGAATAATTGGACACTGGACAGCCTTATTATATTATAAACTAGCTGACCCGACGAACTTCGTACCGCCTCAGAATCAATAACTGTTGAATTATATTCATTTTTTTTATTAATAAAATTTCATAATTACACAATTAAGCAATTATCGACGCGCAACTATCCGTATTTTTGTCAGTATCAGAGATGGCGTTGTGGATGGATTTATATTTTTTGTGATTTTCTTACCTTTTCAACTTACGGGAATTTGGGAGGTGGGTACGGGTGCCGCCGCCCCGGGAATCTTTTATTGGATAATCAACACCTCTGCCATAGGTCACCCCAAGTGGCTTGCTACGTTTGGTGATTAACAGGGGTGCCCGGGCTCACGGGGTGACTTTAGTCTGGGTCTTGGCGGCGGATGCGTCTGCCCACCTGCTGATCTTTTGACCTTTCCAGTCGGACTCTCTCGCCCCTTTGCCTTGCACCGCAGTTGGAAGGATCGATTCATACGTCCGTCACTCCCGGACACACTGACCCCCAGATTCCCACCCACCCCTCATACCTTTTTCCTTCCCAGAACTTCCTATCCTCCCCTTGACCCTCCTCACAGCATCCCCTAAGATGACATAGGTCCTGACAGAAATTATTTTCCTCAGGGCCTCCTGTGCGGAGCTTACATATTTAAAATCCGTTTCATTTCTAGTCACTAATAATAGGCCACTTGCATTGATCTCATAACGACTTGGAAAAAATTGTGTGGATAGATTTTTTTACTAAGATTACGAAAATGTTAGTAACTTTTTTTAGATATGTATAGTTTTATTTTATTTTTAAATAAATAAATCCTATATTTGAGCTTGTGACGTCACCACTTGAAAATGTCCCGTCTCCGATTATGTTCCCTTAATTTTGTAAAATTCTTTGTAAATTTCAAATACTTACGTATTTTGTATTTGTATTTCAATTACTTCCTAAAAATGTATTTTCTATTTCAATTACCTGATGCTGAGGTATTTTGTAATTTATATTTCAAATACTTATGGCTTCAAAATACATTTAAAAATACATTTAGCGATCTTAATAATGATAATGAAAAAAAAAAAATTGACATTTTTTTTTTTTTTACAGTGAATACCGCACAAGAATCTCAACTGCTCCCGTCTGGAGCCAGTGAGACTATGGCATCCCCAATTGGGGTATGTTGTGAGGCTGAAGGTAGTGGGGAGGGGAAGGAGGTGGGGAAGAGGAAGGTTGGGAAGTACCTGGCTATTCAGATCTGGTCACCAAACACGGCTAAAGCCATTTTCAAGCAACGTTTCAATTCTGAATGGTGGTCTTACACCAGGGCGATACGGATAGTATCTTCCACTCTGGAACGTGCCGCAAATATACTATATATTATTTTTTAATTAATTAATTGTGAAATAACACAAATTAATCAAATAAAATTTATTTGCGCACGCCGGGTTCGAACCCGCGACCTCCGGATTGTGAGTCAAGAGTCTTAGCCACTACACTACGGAGGTCGTCTAATAGATAATACATAGACTAAAAACGCTAGAATCCAGAGCAAGATATGTTAATATTTATATGTCGTTTTCATCGTTCGCGGTATTTATTCATGAATACGTGAGTTTATTGATAATGGATAAAAAAGATTATTTTTAATATTTAATTATGGAGACAATATTAGCGAAACTCAATCAAAAATCTGGAGACAGAAAAATCAGAAAAAGATATTGGTTCCACTGGGGCTCATTCCGAAACTAACTGCTAACTGTACCTCAGATGGGCACAGAAACCGTCTACGATTGATTGTATTTCGAGTCGAAATCGTCGAATCTGTCGAAATTTTCGACAGATTATGGGTGAGGTGTCACGTTGCGCACATATTATTTATTACGAATATTACTTTGAAGTTTTGTTTTTGAAGAGCAACGAGTTATTTTGATATCAACTTTGATAGAATTATTGTCTGATATGGACGAATAATATAACTATATCTTTCATCGGATTTTTCGGAACTGGCGAAATATCATTATCAATATAATATAATGAAGCGCGCTAAAAATTGGATATACCTATGTATTTTTAAATCCGTTGACATATTTCCGGAATACATGTATAATAATAACATATATGTATTAAAGCATAATTATACATAGGTACATACCTATCGTATAATTTATCATCCGCTTCCTTGAAAGAGGTGTAATAAAATATTTTGTAGGTAATAATTATGTAAGTACCTCTCCTTGTCGGTCGTATTTAATAAAACGTTCAAATTGTCATGTCTTTCATTCAATAAATGCGCACACTATTATTTTTTAGTTAAATGCCAGCTTATGTATTAATCCTTTGCGCAGGAATACGTAAAATCTTATCAAAATATTTCAAGTATTTTAGTTGATATAAGGAGGATAGTAATTTTGGGTACTACCTTCGGCCCCACTTGGCTGCGGAAGAGTTAAAAAACCCTCCACACAAAATCCCCAAAGATGACATAGGCCCTGATTGAAATTATTTTCCTCAGGGCCTCCTGTGTGGAGCTCATGTAAAAAAAAATGATTGCAAGATTCAACCCGAACTAAATGCTATCTAGATTTTTAATATGCGACATCGACATTTAATACATACAATTTGAGAGGCGTAATTAGGGTACCAGGTACCACCGACCCAGGAACCTTTATTGGATAACCAACACCTCTGCCATAGGTCGCTCCGAGTGGTTCGCTACGTTTGGTGATTTAGCAGGGGTTCCCGGGTTCATGGCGTGAGGTTTGTCTAGGTCTTAGAGGCGGATGATCAGGACACACCGAACCCCAGATTCCCACCCACCCCTTAAAAACTTTTCCTTCCAAGAACTCTCCTCTCCTTCCTTTCCTTAAAAAAAAACTCCACACAGCATCCCCAAAGATGACATAGGCCCTGAGGGAAATTATTTTCCTCATGGCCTCCTGTGCGGAACTCATATAAAGAAAAAAAAATCTATTGACCTTTTCTGCAAGTCTAGGATGAATATTTTTATTTTTATTCACAAAGTTAAAAATAAAAATAAAAATATATTTTTAAGTTAATCACAGTAGAGCGCACTTGAAGTGAAATAATACAAAACTGCGCACAAATGTCATATTATTATTATTTTCTGTATAATATATTTTGCGTATTTTTTATTGTTGTTCACGCATCCGGTCCAAGGCGAGCAGAAAGTTTGTTTCAAACGTACCATTTCAACTGTAGATAGGCGACCTTTATTACGCGGTGCCTTCAGAAGCTAGACAGGGCACATTCATATAACACGTGATATTCTGCGGAAGGACTCCGTGCTCCGTTGCAGAAGAAGAATTCTTACGGTAGTATAATTATTATTAATAATAAGAATATATATTGGTTCGTATCGTGACGTGAAACAGGTTGGACGTGTGTTGTGATTGTTTCCTGCGTTGCTGTCTTCACTCAGATAAGAATTTATTGTTACCTTCTCGTATTTATTTATGTTTACCAATCTATTGTATTATTTGATTTACGGTTAAGTGCGTACAGTCGATCTAATAGACTTTATTTTTACTTATTTTTCGTTTATCTCGTAATTTATATATATTTTTTGTTTGTTTTTTTTTTAAAATTATATCTTAATATGGAGGAAGATGAGAATCGGCCACCAGACCCTGAGTCCATATTTAATATTTCAGATAGCTATGATACTGACGGTAGTCAATTATCCATAACCTTACCATCTCGAAAACGACGACCTTCGCTTAGTCCTGATGTTCCTCCTAAAATTAAATCTATTCCTCAGCCCAATCAAGCCCCAATCTCTCATAATAATACCATTCCTCCAGAAGCTAAAACTATTGAATTGGTATATTCAAGTAACTCTTCGGCTCCATTCATTGTTAATGTACAAAAGACTGAACAGGGTAAAATAATTCATCCTCTGGATTTCGGAAAATTCATTTTTGGCTCTAATAATAACCTTGGAATAATAAATGGTTCAATCAAGCCGGAAGGCAGATATAAATTGTCCATAGAATTTAAATCCGCCACCTTTGCTAATGACTTCGTTAAAAAAATAGGTTCTTTATCAAATAATAAATTCAAAGCATTTATACCTACTTTCAACTTAACCAGAATGGGCAGAGTGAAAGGTATACCTACCGACCTCTCTGAATCGGAAATAATGGATGCTCTCAATGACACACAAATAAATACTAAAGTTTTAAAAGTTCGTCGTTTAAATTTCAAGGATTCTTCTTCTGGAACCACAATTTGGAAACCCTCTCAATCCGTAGTTATAACTTTTGAGGGCCAAATCTTACCATCCCGTGTGTTCATTTATTATAACTCTCTTCCCGTCGAAACATATAGATTCCCCACAATCCAGTGTTTTAACTGTTGCAGATTTGGTCACTCTAAACCCATTTGTCGTTCCCCTCCGCGTTGCTTCCATTGCGGAGAGAATCATCAATTTGAACAGTGTCAAAACTCTAATAAAAGCCCAATTTGCATTAACTGTAAGGGTAGCCATGGTGCTGTTAGTGTAGCCTGTCCAGAGTTGTCTAGACAGAGGAACATCAAGCAATCAATGGCATCTGAAAATATTTCATACTTCCAGGCGTCTAAATTATTCCCTCCTGCAAAAAAATCTTTTGCAGAGGTATCATCCAATCCATCTTTCTTTCATTTTTCTTCCCCTAAATCTCCTCAGTCATATTCCCACAGAGAAACCATTTTCAAGCCATCAAAATCTAAACCTAAATTTATTCCCTCTTTTGATAAAAAACAACATAATGATCTTTTGCTTAACCCGAATGGTAATAATAAATCTCAGGCTCCTAATGGAAATGCCTTAAAAAATTGTCCCTCTAATGATATTTTCCCTAAAGTCATCACCGAAAATTCCTCTTTCATCCAAACGTTAATTACCCTTTTAATTTCGATTCTTTCAAACAATTCTGTACCGACCAACGCTGCTGAATATATTAAATCTCTTCTCTCCTGTATCCCCAATGTATCAGAAACTGAGCAAAATTCTTCAATGGAATAGTAGAAGTCTATTCTCTAACAAAATTGAACTTATAAAATTACTTGATGAGCATAACATTTCAGTTGCTGCCATTTCTGAAACATGGTTAAAATCTTCGTATCATTTTAATATCCCTGGTTATCATTGTCTTAGACATGATAGACCTGATGGTAAGGGTGGCTCAGCTCTTATCATTCATAACTCTCTTCCTTTTAAAGAAATCACTTTTCACTCCCTCCCCAATAGTTTTCAGATAGTAGCAGCAGTTATATGTGATATTACAATATTATCTATATATATCCCTCCCTCTACTATTTTTGTTGAAAACGAATGGACTTCGTTCATATCTCAGATTCGTTCCCCGTATATGTTACTCGGTGACTTTAATGCTCATTCTCCCTCATGGGGAAGTGAATTAACAAACCGCTCTGGACGTAATCTGTTAGACTTTATGGATACCTATAATCTATGTATATTAAATGACGGGTCCCCAACTCGTTTCACTGCTCCTCAACATAGAAAAAGTGCGGTTGATTTGTCTCTTTGCTCATCTTCGTTGATACCCATATGTTCTTGGGACATTCTTACAGATCCCCTTTCCAGTGACCATTTTCCTATAATAATCTCCTTCCACCATCTAACATCCTCTTATTCCTTTTCGGCAAACAATAATTTTAAATTTAAAACTAAAGATGCGAATTGGAGAACTTTTTCTTTGGAATTGGACTCTATTATTCTTTCAACTAAGTCTTCTCTTATGAACATCAGATCTCAATGTGAATTATTTCCTAATATGGTAATAAAAGCAGCAGAAAAAACTCTTCAAAAACGTAATATTAACATTAAAATAAAACATTCCACTCCATGGTGGGATAAAGAATGCACTGATGTCGTTAATTCCAGAAAAAAAGCAATTTCTATTTTCAGGAAATGTATGTCTTTTGAAAATTATCTTTCTGTGAAACGCGCTCAGGCAGAAGCTAAACGTATTTTGAAAAATAAAAAGCGGGCTGGATGGCGAAAATTCTGTGAAAGCCTGTCTCCGGAATCTCCTCAATCTTCTGTTTGGTCCAATTTAAAAAAATTCGGTTCTTCTTATTCTCCGCCGCGTTCCAGACATATTCCAGAAGAAATTATTCTAGGATTTGCTGATAAGATAGCGCCTCCATCAGTTGCTAGATTAGAAGAAATGCCTTCGTTTATTTCTTATCCTTCACATTCCAACTGGATGGACTCTCCTTTTTCAGCTAGTGAATTGAAACGTGTAATTAATTCCCTTCCAGACTCTTCTCCAGGCCCTGATGGAATATTATATAGTTTCATCAAAGCATTCTCGGACATGTCGGTTGAATATTTCTTATCCCTAATTAATAACATGTTCGAAACAGGATATATTCCTGAAGCTTGGAAAGTTCAAAAAATCCTTCCGATCTTAAAACCAGGGAAAAACCCATCTGATATCTCTTCCTATCGTCCTATTGCTCTTTCGTCATGTTTAACGAAAGTAGCAGAACATTTGATAAAGAACAGATTGGAATGGTTTGTTGAAAATAACAAAATTATCTCTCCAGAACAATATGGCTTTCGGAAAAAGAAATCAACCATGGATAATTTAAGTGTGTTGACAACAGACATCCGTATTTCTCAGTCCCTTAATTCTTCAACATTGGCCACATTTCTTGATCTTTCGTCAGCTTACGACGATGTATTAATTAACATATTAAAAGAAAAATTAATAAAAATAAAAATACCCTTAAAATTAGTTCAATTTATAATTAATTTGCTAACAGATAGATCCATTATTTTGCACTTTTCCTCAAAAACTTTAAATCGCAAACTATGGAAAGGGCTGCCCCAGGGGTCCGTAATCAGTCCATTATTGTTTAATATTTATATAAGTGACTTAGACATTGCAATCCCTTCATCTATCAAGAGACTTTATTTTGCTGATGATTTCCTTATATACTTATCTCACAAAAATCTATCCTATGCTGCGAAGGAATTAAATTTGGCTTTGCATTATATTAAAGAGTGGTTGTTAACAAATGGGATGAACTTAGCTACTTCTAAAACCAAGGTCGTTGCTTTTACACGCAAAAGAAAAATACCCCCATTTTCTGTCTCTTTTGATAATGTCCCTCTCCAAATCGTAAAGCAAATTAAATTTCTTGGGCTACTTTTGGATCATAAACTTTCATGGCTCCCGCATATCCAAAACATTTCGTCTAAGTGTGAAAAGGGGCTTAATATGATGCGAGCTGTTTCGAGAGTGTGGTGGGGATCTCATCCTACTACTCTTAAATTAATGTATAGTGCCCTAGTGCGAAGCCATTTGGATTATGGTACATTTCTTTTCGATCCTCTTCCTAAATATTTGGATAAAAAACTTGAAAGAATTCAATCCAAAGCTCTCAGAATGATAATTGGAGCGATGAAATCTTCTCCTATTAATTCTCTTCAGGTAGAATGTGTTGATCCTCCCTTAATTTTAAGAAGACAATTTCTGGCTGATAAATATATTCTAAAATCTTTTTCTATATCGTGCCATTCTTTAGAACAAAGTCTTGATCATTTGTTCAATAATTTAAACAACGACAAAAGATTGACAGATGAAAATCGATTTCCTCTCCTTCTAAAAAGTTTTCTTTCATTCAAATCTCTGTCTTCTTCCCTCCAAAATCTACAGAAAGATCCTATCCTTCCTATTTTCACTATCCCATTTGATTCTATCAATTTTATCCCCAACATAATAACCTCTGACTTTCGGACTAACATTTTAACCTCACCTAATCAAAATGTCGAGGAAAATTTTAAAAACATTATTTCATCCAAGTTTCCTGGATTTTCGCTCATTTATACAGATGGTTCTAAGTCAGAAAACAAAGATTGTGGAGCTGCGGTGCATATTCCTGAGTTCAATTTAGATCTGTCTTATAAATTGCCTAAAGAAATTTCTATATTTACTGCAGAATGCTTCGCAATTGAACAAGCTTTAATTCAAATCCAGCTTCTCAATATTCGTCGAGCATTACTGTGCACTGATTCTCTAAGTGCAGTACTGAAAATTTCTTCAAATATCATTAATTATCCAGAAGACCATATTATTTGTAATATCAAAAACTCCCTCAAATCATTAAATGAATTAAATTTCGAGACAATATTGGTTTGGATCCCTGGTCATTTAGGAATTGAAGGTAACGAGAAAGCCGATTCCCTCGCTAAACTTGGAACAATTTCTGGCTCTATTCCTTTAGATTTTAGAATTCCGTTCTCTGACGTCATTCCTATTCTTAAATCCAACATGATTCGCTCCTGGGAAGAAAATTGGGCTGATACGAGAACCCGAACTGGTGCTTTTTATGCTGGAATCCAGAATCATATACCAAGTAAACCTTGGTTCCACGGCAAGAAAAAATCCAAAAGATTTATTTCCTGTATCTCGAGAATGAGAATCGGTCACTGCTCTATTGCATCCCACTTATTTAAAATTCGAGTACTAGATAGTCCACTCTGTCAGTGCGGCGTGGAAAATGAGACTCTTGACCATGTATTCTTTAATTGTAAAAAGCACTTGTCCTTCAAAGGCATTTATCGTTTACTTATTAAAATCACCCACCAATCTCCCCTTAGTATTCCATATTTGCTTTCACTCAATAATTCTCGCGTTTTTTCCGTTCTATTCAAGTTTATAGACTTAAATGACTTCAATATTTGAGATTTCCCATGCCCTTATAGATTTTTTATAAAATATAATCATCTCTCTTAATTTTAACGGCACATAGCACTCTTTTTAGGGTGAATTGCCTTACACAAAAAAAAAAAAAAAAAAGAATATATATTATTGTAACATATTGTATTGTACTTCTTCTAACATAAGAGATAATTTCGAAAAAAAAAACAATGAGTAGAATTAACAGGTACCTACCTACCTACTTACCTAACAACTAATAAATATATTTGGAAATATTATAAATATAATAGGTACGTATTTTCAATTTGGTAGACCAGCATGGGCACCGCCACCACCGCCCCGGGAACCATTTATTGGATTATCTACACCCCTGCCATAGTCCGCCCCAAATGATTCGCTACGTTTGGTGACTTAGCAGAGATGCCCGGGTTCATGGGGTGATGTTTGTCTGTTTCTTGATGCGGTGGATGTGTTAGCCGACATTATTTGTGGGGAGGGAGGGAGGGAATTTTGACCTCTCCAGCCGAACTCTCTTGCTCTTGACCCATCGACTTGCACCGCATTGAGAGGAATGGATTCACAAGTCCGTCACTACTGGACCCACTGACCCCCAAAATCCTCCCAACCCCTCATACTTTTGGCGGGTATGGGTACCGCCGCCCCGTGAACCAATTATTGGATAACCAACACCTCTACAATGGGTTACCCCAAGTGATTCACTACGTAAAGTCAGCTTACGTAGCAGGGTGTCCGAGTTCATAGGATGGGGTTTGTCCGGGTCTTGGTGGCGGATGTGTCTGCTCACCAGCTGCGTATGTATGAATCTGTCCCTCCCACTGCGATACAAGGCGATGTACCGAGAGAGTCTGCTGGAGAGGTCAAAAGGTCTGTCTCCACCAGTCTGTCCTGATCCGGCATGCCACGGAGTTGGTGGGCAAAAGCATCAGCCGCCAAGATCCGGACAAACCTCACCCCCTTGGCGGCCCTTGGTCCTCTGCTACGAGTAAGTCACCAAACATAGCGAAACACTTAGAGTGGCCTTTGTAAGTGTTATTATCTATTATGGGCTATTATCTTTGTATTGTTATCCAATAAATGGTTCCCGGGACGGCGGTACCCAAACCCCCAAGCTAATTTGAAATGACTTTAGTCGTTTTGTTACTAGATCTGAATAGCCAGGTACTTCCCCACCTTCCTCTACCTATCTCCTTCCCCTCCCCACTTACCTCGAGCCTCACAACATAACCCAATTGGGGATGCCATAGTCTCACTGGCTCCAGGCGGGAGCACGTGGGACTCTTGTGCGGTATTCACATTAAAAAAAACTATGGAACATTAAGCAATATTATACTACGACAAAGATATACATATAGTATAACTCTATGTACTACGAGCATCATGTTATTACCGAACAACGAAACCGAAGCTTTTCGTATTACAACATTATAATATAGGATATTTTATAAAAAATAGCGACATTAAAAAGAGACAGACACATCCATTTATAGGAGTTAGCTTGCGAGAAAATGAGAAAGTATAATCGGTCTCCTCTTTGTGCGGTACTTCGGTAGCCTCCCCACTCTTGTTTACTTACATAAGTTTTTAGAAGGTTTCTCTTCTATCGCGTGTGAATCGAACACTCTGATGTTTTTTTGTAAATACCTACAAACATAAGAGTCACAACTGCTCCCAACCGCCTGGAGCCAATTGGGATACGTACGAGTATGTTGTGAAGCTGAAGCAAGTCGGGAGGGGGAAAGAGATGGGGAAAAGAACAAATTATTTTTCATTAAGTATTCCCAAAAAATGCATTATTTGTTAAATTAGAACGTTTCCTATCGTTTTTTGAGTAGAAAAATAATTGTGTTTTTTGTGTACTTCAGAAAAAATATAAGCGTAAAATACATTTTTTTATTATTTAGAAATGATTTTTTTAACACAGGAGGACCTGGGGAAAATAATTCCCTTTGGGACCTATGTTATCTTTGAGGATGCTATGTGGAGGGTCTTTTTATGAAAGGAGGAAGAAAAAGATATGGGAAAGTGAAATTTATAAGGGGTGGGTAGGAGTTTGAGGGTCAGTGTTTAAGAGTGACGGGTGTATGAATCTATCCCTCCCATTGCATTTTTAGAAGCAGTAACTAGCAGTTACGAGAGATGAGAAGGTTGATAAAAATATTGAAAGAAGGGTGAATGCAGGTAACTCTATAAATGGAGGACTGAACGCCGTTGACACCAACAAAAAACTGTCAAAAGAAGCGAAACTAGCCGTCCATAACGGAGTGCTTGTACCTACCCTGATGTGTGGCAGTGAGGCATGGAACTGGCAGAGGAAGGATGAAAGTAGACTGCATGCGGTAGAAATGAGATCCCTGAGGCCAATGTGTGGTAAAATCATGTGCGATCGTGTGAGAAATGTGGAGATCCGCAAAGAATGCAAGACCGATGTAAGCGTGATGTGTAAGATTAAGAAAGGGACGGTCCGGTGGTTTGGGCATGTGAAGCGAATGAACTGGGTCCCTAGCACGGATATTCAACATCGACAAGATAAAGGCTTTTATCGACAATATCTGTAATAGAGAATACACCAAAAAAGGTTTTAGTCTGAATAAAAACAAAAGGTACACTATTTTTTTCAAAATTTATTAACATCAATCATAATACAAAGCAAATTACATATTTTATTCAGATGTTATACAATACAACATAAAAATTCTTTAAATAATAAATATGACAGTAATTCAAAGAAAAACATATTATTCTAACAAAAACACTTTGGCATGTTAGGTTCACCTAGTGAGGTGTTCACGAAACACTTTATAAAACATTCCTAAAGCATTTACACACACAGTACCTAGCCATCATTCCAACTTTACTCAATACGGTATTGTTGTTTAGAAAGAAAAGATTTAGTATTGACTGTAGACTTTCCTGAATACACCTATCCAAAGTGAATAGTGATATATTGATAAACTGTTTTTTAACGTTAAAGAAGAATTTAGGCCATTAATATTTTAATTTTATTTTTTGTCTTTCGCATAAGATGCCGCCATTTTGTGAAAAAAATAAATGTAAAAACTCATACAGAATGAGAATAGTTGCATTGTTAGTTCAACTTCCGGAAGACTAGTTGCCGTTGATGGTTGTTTTCTGCGGTACGTTGTTGTATTTAAGCTTTATACATGAAATAATATTATGAAAATATTTTTTTCCTTCTATAAAAAGGGTTGGAACATGCTTTCAATTTCAAAAAAAAAAAATTTAAATGGTTTGAAATGATTAAATTATAAAAAATCATCTGTGCCTGTACCTACATAAGATTAAGTGAATTTGAACTACCTTTAACTAATACCAATAATAATATGTTGACTCACGGGCCTTGCCCATGTGGGAGTTTATGTTCTACATATTGTCCGCAATCTCATGGTACAAACGGGAAACTGGTGAATTTTTTATGAAATAGCTTGATTTTGTGAAATAACTTTTTTTATTGCTTTCGTTTTCGGGTAAATTGAGTCCAAAATTGTAATTTTTTTAATTGCTCACTCGCGTGGTCTTGGATCCAGAAGATTTTAAAATATTTTGTTTCCAAAAAAAAATTAAATGAAATGCTCAGATCGAATACATTTTTTTGGCTCTCTGTGATGAACATAGGTTCTGTTTGTATTACGAATTTCCAAACACCGTTTAAATACTTTATACTTAAATGTTTTGTTTTTTTATTTATATTTATTTTTTCTCTCTGTTATGTTATTTTATCTATGAATATCAATACGTTTGTAACCAAAAAATTATAATGAAAAATTATCTCAAAAAACTTCCTAGTTAACAACACCGCTACCTTCTATCCGCCCTCCGGCCACACGATACCCTCTATCCAGGGGATGAAGGAAGATATGCGGGTGTTGGTGACCATGCAGGGTGAAGTTTCGTAATCGGATGCCAACCCCAACAGTAGGTGGGTACAGGCCACCCTGTGGCCGTTATGTAAAGTCAACGGGAACCCATAATACCAGCTCTGAGAACAAATAAAGTAATTTATTTATTTATTATTGTTATACGCCCATAGGGGCTTTTACATAGATTATAAATAAGTTTTACAAAAGTTATCGAGTTAGTATTTATACCAAAGTTATAAAGTGAAAATTTTAAAAATAGTATATACAAGAAGTTTATGAAGAAAATGGCGTAAAAAAATATTTTAAAACAATATAATATTTGAGTTATCCAGTTAGAATTTATACGAAAAGTTATAAAAGTGAAAAATTAAAAGAAATATATAAGTAGTTTTTGAAGAACATGGCGTAAAGAAATATTTTAAACAATAGAATAATTGACAATAAGTAATAAGGTTAACACACTCCAAATGGCAGATTATAAATAAGTTTTATTTTTTAATCGCTTTTTGAACACACTTCCGGTGAGATGGGTAGCTCTATCTTTTACGCTCGGTCCTACTTGAATGACGAGAAAAGCGTTGCCTTCCTCTCTTTTTCCAAGTACATTGTTAAAGTACATAAGTTATATTTTATTTTATTTATTAGCATTATAAATAAAATTTAAAAATCAACAGTCTTTATAAATGACAGTGATATTAATATTTGTCTTTGACAAATAAAATAACGACAAATTAAAATTTAGAACCATAATACAAAAAATATATAACAATACCTATACCTGATATAAAAAATTCTGATAAAGTGCATCTTCTTACTTAAATCTACAAAAAGGGTTAAATGAAATTTTTGGAGAGTTTACACTTAAATTTTAATGGATATCAATAATATCTCTCAGGAAGGGATTTTATTTCAATTCGAACTGCTAAAAGCGGAGAGAAAATGTGGAAAACTAAATACAAAGAGAAATTCAGAAATCATTGAAATATTAAGTTATTAGTTAAACATGTGGCATTCAATTGTATTATCTTTTTATGAATGCTGTGAATTTAGCAAAGTTCGTGTTAAACACATCGATATTTAGGCATAATCTGTTTATAATGTGCTACAACTTCTTCTTATAAATACATATTTAAGATAATTGTCTGGTATTAATATGTCAACTGCCAATCTTAGTGAGAGAGAGATTCTGGGTATGTCGAATTATTTATCAATCCCACAACTAAACACTGTCGCTAATATAAATAGTCGCATTCTTGATCTAGTTTTTTGCAGTGAGCCCACGGCTAACGTATGTAAATCTTTAGAAGAACTATTACCTGTGGACGTTTACCATCCTCCTCTGGATATAGTTATTCCCTTTGTTAACAACACTTATCTCAAAAATATCAAGCCATCTTATAACTTCTCTAAAGCAAATTTTAAAAAAATTACTGATTGCTTAAATACAACAGACTGGTCCTTTCTGGAAAATACAGATATTAACGATAATGTAAATAAATTTTATGCTATTCTAAATGATGCTATTGCAAATTTTGTGCCTCTTCGACATAATAGAATTTCTCATTTTCCAAACTGGTTTAGTCCCGAATTGATCACTTTAACATATCGTAAGAAAATAGCTCATAGAAATTACAAACGGTCCAGACTGTCGAGTGATTACAATGAATTTCAATTGTTAAGAAAGGAGTGTTATAAAATCTCAAAACTGTGCTATAAAAATTACATCGACAAAATTGAAACTGATATTCGTGTAAATATAAAACAGTTTTGGAATTATACTAACTCTCAAAAAAATAATAACTTGGGTATTCCAACTACTATGAATTTCAATGGAAAAATTGGATGTAATGATGAAAACATTGCAAATCTATTTGCCGATTATTTTAAGTCTGTGTATGAAGAGGATATACCTAGCAACGAAATTCCAAAATTCTCATCGAATCTTAGCCTGGATATATCTGAAATACGCATAGAAATTAATGATATCAAAAACCATGTAAATTTGTTAGATGCTAGAAAAAATGCAGGACCTGATAATATTCCACCAGTGTTAATTAAAGAATGTTTAAATGGCATAACTGTTCCTCTTTTTCTAATTTTTAACCAGTCACTAGAGACAGGCAGTTTCCCTGATACATGGAAACACAGTTTTCTAACACCCATTTTTAAAAAGGGGACAAAACGGACGTAACAAATTATAGGCCATTATGTATCCAATCATCAATTCCCAAGCTTTTTGAAAAAATTGTACTCCATAAAATATCTACAAATATTAAAAAAATTATAACACCCTATCAACATGGCTTTTGTTCAAATAAATCTACACTAACCAATTTACTAATTTACGAAAACTTCATATCTAAATCTTTAGCAAACAGGTGCCAGGTTGACTCAATATATACGGACTTTAGCAAGGCCTTTGACAAGGTGTGTCACAAAATATTAATCAATAAATTGGCGACACTTGGAGTTTATGGTAGCTTATTAATTTGGTTTGTTAGTTATTTGTCCAAAAGAAGTCTTAGTGTGAAAATAAATGGCACACATTCGTACAAATTTATAGCAACAAGTGGAGTGCCGCAAGGCTCCCATTTAGGGCCCATTTTGTTCATTATATTTATAAATGATATTGTTGATATATTCACAAACATAAACGTGCTACTGTTTGCTGATGACATGAAACTTTATAAAGAGATCAACCACATTAATGATTGTATTACACTTCAAACTAATTTGATATATCTTTTTGAATGGTGCTCTATCAACAAACTAGCATTAAACATAAATAAATGTCAGTTCATTCATTTTTCCAAAATAAATAATCCTATATATTTTCAGTATTCATTAAATGATGAAAATTTAAATTGTGTTAATGAAATTATGGATCTAGGCATTATGTTTGACAGTAAACTTACCTTTGTATGTCATATTAATAATATTATCAACAAATCCCTAAAGACTCTTGGCTTTGTTTTAAGAGCTGCAAAAGATTTTAATGTTTTAGGCACATTTATTATGTTATATAAAACCCTTGTCAGATGCCAACTTGAATATAACTCTACGTTATGGTCTCCCTTTTTCAATATTCATTCAGACAACATTGAAAAGATACAACGGAAGTTTCTAAGGTTCATAAACTATAAATTGCGTATTCCTATACTAAACATTGATTATAATTACCTCCTGGATAAATTTTCTCTGTTGAAACTTTCAGAAAGAAGAATAAGCACAGATTTAATACTGTTACATAAAATACTGCATTATAAAATTGACTGTCCAGAATTACTTCAATTTATCAATATCCATGTACCCAAAAAATCATGTCGACATTTATTACCATTTTACTTCAATAACACCAGGACACTAGCTTATCAAAATTCTCCGTTTCCGAGACTTCACAGTCTCGGAAAAAAATATTCTAATTTAGGTGATATATTTCATCTTAAAACCAATTAGTATAAATGTTGCATATTCTATCACTTTTATTCTTCTAGACACAAATAAATTTACATAATTTCTGCAGTTTTTTGTTTATATTGAATGTGAGACTTCTTATCATATTTTTACATATGTACTTTTTATTTTATTATGTGGTTTTGTTTTTATATTGTATTACGTATTTTCTTTTCTCATTGTATTATATTTTCTTCATTGTTTTTATACTCAACTTATAAACTATAATGTAAAAGCCCATCAGGGCGTGTAATAAATAAATAAATAAATAATTTGTGTTGCTCTTAGGGATATAAAATGTGTCCGGAGATCAAGTAACTCTTAATAGATCTCTAATATCCCAGCGTTGATCAAGATATTTAAGGTTTACGGGAACATAGTTTTCATCATTTCACACGCGATAAGAGACGTATTTCATAAACCTTTTCTGAACTCTTTCTATATTTTCTTTATATGTAGAACAATGAATGAATGAATTCCACACTGTAGAAGCATACACCAGGTGGCCTCTAACTTAGGATATGTAGAGAGTCTTAAATGTTTATGGATTTCTGAAAACTGAACATACTCTAAAAATAAATCCCAATATTTTCAAAGCCTTCGACTTGGTATGCTCGACCTGAGATTGAAAAAGAAGCTTACTATCTAATAGAACTCCAAGATCTCTTATTACAGATATGATACAAGTCTCCCCCCATCGTCCGATTTTCTAATCTTCTTGTCTTTTGTGTAGAAGAATATTTTATCAAAATGAAAATATATTAAATTTGCAGAACGGGTAATAAATCCTCACACTTATAGGAGATGCGCAAATTATTGTTTTTTTATTATGATTTATGCCAAAGAGAAAACCAATTTATTTGTAAAGTGATAAAATACATGCAATGTATTTGTTTGAACATAAAACACCACTAAATGGCCCAACACTGACTTTACTTTAGGCAGTTTAACTTCAGTTTCTGGACTTGTATTACAAAGTAACCTTTCATTTCAGACAATACTTTTTTATTTGGGGTGTGGTGAGTACTATGTAAAAAATCATAACATCAGATCTAATTTTCGACATTCACGGCCAAAGTATTATCGTTATTTATTTTTGGGGTGATTTGCCTGCACTACCTCCTTCTGTAGCCAACGTTTCGGACAGTGGAGTGTCCATCATCAGGACAGACGTGTTACGATGCACACCGTAACGCTATCCAAAACGTCAGCTAAAGAAGAAGGTAGCGTTGCACGGTAAAACACACCAAAAATGAATAATGATAAAATTCGAAATATATTTGTTATTTTCAAAGACATATAGCGGTATAACACCTAATCCGTTTAGCGGAAGTTTGTCGTTGTTTTCGCCCATAATACGGGTAGGTAGTCAGTGTTTACATTCATGGGCAAGGGTTCTAATTGCGGTTCGTTGCCTAACCGTCAATCTAACCTTTATTTTTTCATAAACTCCACACAGGAGGCCCTGAAGAAAATAATTTCCCTCAGGGCCTACGTCATCTTTGGGGATGCTGTGTGGAGGGTCTTTTCAGGGAAAGGAAGGTGAGGAAGTCGTGGGAAGGAAAAATGTATGAGGGGTGGGTAGGAATCTGGGGGTCAGTGTGTCCAGGAGTGACGGACGTATAAATCGATCCCCCCAATGCGGGTAAGGCGATGTTTCGAGAGTCCTACTGGAGAGGTCTATAGGTCTTCCTCCATCAGTCTCTCCCGTTTCGGCCTGAAACGCAGTTGGTAGGCAGACGCATCCGCCGCCAAGATCCGGACAAACCTCACCACATAAACCCCTGCTAAGTCACCAAACGCAGCGAACCACGTGGAGTGACCTGAGACAGAGGTGTTGGTAATCCAATAAATGGTTTTCGGGGGTCGGCGGTACCCATACCCGCCTCCCAATTGAAAACCTAACCCAATACTAGCAGTTCTGTCGACAGTTAGTAGACCTCGCATCCAACAAAGTATGTTTCCGTTTTTCCCTTAACCAAAATTTCCTCTGAAATCGTAAGATTTGTAAGTAGCTACTTAAATACCTACCTACTTAATTATGAACTAACTTTTCGATTCGAATGCTTGTCTTCCACCAGGGTGATACTGAGAGTATCTTCAACTCTACAACGTGGCGGAAATGAAATAAAATCATCTCACTTAAATTATATGTGCTAAAATAAAGACAATTAATTTCAAACTTATTTGCGCCCACACTAGAAATACCTTCCATACAGATTTGAGAAATATAAACGAATGTCGCCATTTATTAAATACATTTTGGTTCCAGCCCATTTAGTATGCGCTCTGTCTCACATTGAATATCGCCATCCCATTTGAATTTAATTGTTATGTACATGTATTTAAATATTTTAAGCAAATAATTGTCAGACTTTTGGACCATGAAGAACGCCCACAGGGCATTTCTGGTGTTATTGTTTATTCTATCGCGCACGCCAATAATGAATATCACATGTCGAATTTTTTCGGCAACTTTGCGTGACTGCTTTTTTGTTATTATTAAAATTTCGTGTAATATCAATGTTTATAGTAAATTAATAAATAATAATAAAAAAAACAAAAATCAATACCATAATAAGCTTGGTTAACAATGAATTCCATCGTTACATACCAGACATCCCTCAGTTGTGTTGACTTGGCGGCTGCATATCTCCAGGTCATGTTTTATGCCGGCAGGGTGAAAAGAGCTGCGAGAGGGATATGTTCTGGAGCACTCCTCCTGAGACACTCTCTGCATTGTCGTCTGAAATGTTAAAAAACAAACCAACTGATTGTTTTATCCAGTGAGAACAAATGTGCCATTACTTTTTGCAACAAATATACGAACAGTAAATTAATGTAAATATTCTGATCTGGGCGATATATTTCATCTCAAAACTAATCAGTATAAATGTTGTTTATTTTATCACTTTTATTCTTTAAGACACAAGTAGACCATAGCATAGAAGTTATTTGGTGGGTACATACTCGTACTACCAAATAACTTCTATGCTGCTACTATGGTGCTACTATTTTGTTTTGTAGAATCTTTTAAATTCAATTGTGAGGATTATTAGTTTCTGTTTACATTTTTATCTATGTATTTTGTTTTGTGTTTTGTTTCAACGTTCTTTGTCATTATCTTTATATTTTTCTTTATTGTTTAAATTTTTAAGTTTTTACTTTGATACAAATATTTTGTAAAAAAATTATAATAAAAGCCCACTAGGGCGTGTAATAAATAAATAAATAAATAAATAAATAAATAATGTAAACATCCTTTTTTTTAAATATATGACTTTCGGAAAAATAAATTTCAAGGCTTTTGGAGAAGCTGTGTGGAGGGCCTTTTAGGAGTCCGGCTGGAGTGTTCAAAAGTTCTCCCTCATCTAGTCTCTGGCGATCCGGCCCGCCAAACAGTAGGTGGTCAAATGGATACGCAGAAGCATGTGGGCAGTTAGCACGCGGTAGAAGCGAAACCTTCAGAAAACTTAAGTATACAAGAGTGGGGAGGCTACGAAGCATCGCACAAAGAGTAGACCGATTATTCTTTCTCATTCTCTCAGGCTATCCTATAGATTTATGCTTTGTCTCTTTTTAGTGTTACTTTTTCGTTTCATCTAGTTTAAAATCACAACGGTGCTAGATAAGTTTCCACTTCAAAAACTTCACCCCGTAAACTCGGGCATCCATGCTAAGTCACAAAACGTAGCGAACCACTTGGGGTAACCTACGGCAGGGGCGGCGGTACCTATACCTGTCAGACAAATGAATAATGAATTTGTTTTTAGCTTTATTAGTGTATTTAGCATCGTTGGACCCATTGAATTAATAGATTAAACATTACATAGTGGAGTGATGCGGCCTTTCTGCCACTATCTTCTAATCAACCCAGAATTGTTGTAGGTACTTAGTGGGAATAACAAAGCAAAAACAACCAAAGAACGTTTCTATATGAAGTGAGCTATTAAACAAAAATGTTTTTATTGTGAATACAGCACAAGTCTCCCAACTGCTCCTAACCGTCTGGAGCCAGTGGGACTATGGCATCCCCAGTGTAGGTATGTTGTGAAGCTGAAGGATGTGGCGGGGAGGGTTGAAGATGGGGAAGAGGAAGGTGGGAATGTACCTGTCTAATTAGATCTGGTCACCAACCACGACTAAAGCCATTCTTTCTTCAGTCTTTCACTGGGGCGATACTGAAGGTACCCTCCACTCTGGAATGTGCCACAAATACACATTACCTGCAAAGATTTAATAATTTATTGTGAAATTATTCGTTAGGATTTGAACCCGCTACCTCTGAATTCGTCGTCGAGGATCTTAACCACTGGACCGCGAGGGCCGTCGGAATGTGTGCTTTAATTAATATTTAACTTTAATAAAGTATTTTTTTGTATATTTGCACCTCTTTAGAGTGGTAGAAAAACCATAAACTTGTGAAATCGTGTAATATTTTAACAATTAACAATTTGAGAAACATTTATTGGAAAACCAACACCCCTGCCATAGGTCATTTCATGCGGTTCGCAATGTTTGGTGACTTAGCAGGAGTGCCCGGATTCATAAGCCCACCTATTGCGTGGCGGGCCGGATTGGAAGAGATTGGTTGGGGGAGACCTGACCCAGGCCTCTCCAGCCGGACTCTCTCGACCCATCACCTTGCACCGCAGTGAGAGGTATGGATTCATATGGCCATCACACCTGAACACAACTTCCTCTCCTACTTTTCCCTAAAAAGACCCTCCACACAGCATCCGCAAAGATGCTTAATCCCTGAGAGATTTTTTTTCCTCAGGGCCTCCTGTGTGGAGCTACTAGCTTTTACAAAAGTTTTAATAAGGGACGCACAGACAGATGGTTTTGACATGTAGAGCGGATGAGCAGAGAAGGCAGTGTCAGGAGAATATAATTGTTGAGTTGGGTCCACTCAAGATTCAGAATAACAAAAGAGTACCTATATAAGATATAATGTACGAATGTGAATGAAGCAAGGAGTGTGTGTCTAAACAGAGTTGTGAGGCGGTCCAACCTACCTGCTTACCCCTGTGGGAAATGGCGTGATTGTTAGACACCTCTTATTTTTAAATGTACTTTAATACCGGTGACAGCTGTCAATCTTGTCATTATCACATCATTGTTCATCATGAAGGCAGAGAAAAGTGTTCTAACCTTTCCGTCCTTGTCAGTTAGTATGAAGCCACTGTCGGGAAGAGGGGTGCCCGTGTGGAGACATACAGGGAGAATTCTAGTTGTGAGGATCACTCTGAAATCAAACAAATGGTACATTATAGTTATTTTCTTTGAAAAACAATAAATTATTTTTAAAAAAACTGTGAGATGGTATAATGATGCCATAACATCCCTTAACCCTTTAGGTGTGGTATGCCAATATTACAGCATGACGCATGACACACGTGAACATTCCACACAACTGTGTCCCTGTCAACTGTTCATTTGACATTGAAAATAAAATAATAAATATGGTTACCTTACTTTTCCACGAAATGTCTATTGTCTGTAAATAAATAAAATTTAAATAATAATAAGTAGTGACTCTATCTGTAACTCCAGTTCAATGAACTCTAGAAATGCATATGTTCTATGAATTTAAGTGACATCATTTTCAAAACACCAAATATGTTTTGGTGAATTTAAACAATTGGTAAACCACCTACCTGCATTTTATTTTTAACAGAAAATTATTTTATTTTTTCAGAATTGGAACTGATTATTAAGAATTTAAACGATTTTCAATTTGGGAGGCGGGAATGGGTACCGCCGCCCGGGAACCTTTATTGGATAACCAACACCTCTGCCATAGGTCACCTTACGTGGTTCGCTACGTTTGGTGACTAAGCAGGGGTGCCCGGGTTAATGGAGTGTGGTTTGTCTAGGTCTTGATTCAGATTCCTACACACCCCTTAAACCCTTTTCCTTCCCAGAATTCTCCTCTCCTTCCTTTCCCTAAACAAGCCCTCCATACAGCATCCCCAAAGATGAGGAGGCCCTGAGGAAAATTATTTTCCTCAGGGCCTCCTGTGTGGAGCTTATGTAAAAAAGAAATTGGTGTGCGCTAGGTAAAGAAGAGAGTCTGTGACCATAGAATACCTATACAGTTTCATTCCGATATTGATGAAAATTTGCAAAATTGACGTCCCAAAAGAACATTAGGTCACTGTCTACATTAGAATTGGAAATACTCTGCGTAAAGCTCGGGCAAGGCCGGGGACTGATCCCAATCGTCTGGAGCCAGTGAAACTATGGTATCCACAATTGGGGTATGTTGTGAGGCTAAAGGCAGTGGGGAGAGGTAGGAGATGGGGAGGAGGAAGGTGGGGAAGTACCTGACTATTCATATCCAGTCAGCAAACACGGCTTAAGCCATGTCAAGCAAAGTTTCATTTCAGAATGGTGGTCTTACACCAGGGCGATACTGAGAGTATCTTCCACAATAAAACGTGCCGTAAATATACTAGATATAATTTTCCTTCATTAAAATGGTGAAATAACACAAATTAATCGAATGAAATTTACTTACACACTTCGATATTTGTTTTTTTTACATTAGCTCCACACAGGAGGCTCTGAGGAAAATAATTCCCCTCTTTCTTAGGAAAGGAGGGTCTTTTTAGGAAAGGAAGGAGAGGAAATCCTTGGATGGAAAAAGGTATGTGGGGTGGGTAGGAATCTGGGGGTCAGAGTGTCCAGGAGTGACAGACGCATGAATCCATTCCTCCCACTGCGGTGCAAGGCAATGTTCCGAGAGAGTACTGGAAAGGGCTGGAAAGGCCAAATGGACGACCCCAAACAATTCTCTCCTGATCCGACCTGCTATGCAGCTGGTGGACAGATGCATCCGAGACAAGACACGGACACACCTCACCCCATGAACCCGGGCACTCCTGCTAAGTCAACAAACGTATCGAACCACTTAGGGTGACCTATGGCAGACGTGTTAGTTATCCAATAAATGGTTCCCGGGACGGCGGTACCCATACCCCCTCTCAAATTATTCGGATTGCTAATCGAGAGTCTTACCCCTCGACCATGGAGACAGTCAGATTTGTAATATAGATCCGAGATAGATCAGTTGCTATAGTAAATACCCGAATAGCATATGGTATGGAATTACAATTACGGTCGCACCTCTGTTTTTTCTTTGATGTGTGATTTTTACTTTTCATTATGTCAACATCTTAATATATAAAACAAATTCGGGTTAGTTACACTATTTATAACTCGAGAACGGCCGGGCCGATTTTGATGATCTTTGATTTGTTGGATTTTTCTCCCCCCCCCCGGATAGGACAATCACAAAAATTAACGAAAAATATAGTTATTAAGAAAATTCTTTTCCCCATACATTTCGTATGGAACGAATAGAGAAGTCCAGTCCATTTTTTTTAATTTTTTTTAATGAAAACTGACCTTCTAACTTAAATTACTGCATTTTTTTTTTAGAGTTAGTTTTAATAGTTAAAATAATTTTCAAAGTTTTAATTTTTGGAGATCCCTCGAAAACACCCATATTTATGATGAATTTTGCGACGTCATCTACTAAAATAACGATCACGTATTTTTTGATTTTTATGTTGGTTTTCTTGAATCTCACATAGATTTACGCAGGCGCGCGGCCATCTTATTTATTATAACGCGTTGATTGGCTTATTTATTGCAAATGACGAAATCAAATTCTTTGCAAAACAATGAATGACGTTGATGAATTTTACTTGCAGTTTTATGTTTTTGATGATAATTTTCGTTTAAATGATTAATTCACTGTGATATTAGTGTAATTCAGCATAAGTACCAATGCTGCCTTTATTTTTTTTCAGTTTTAGTCCTTAAATAATGTTTTGTTGGTGATTTAGTTACGTTAAAGATAGGTTTTTAGGTTACTGACAACACATAATCAAAGGTTACTTCTGAAAAAAAAAAATTACGACTTTTCCGCGTGAATTTAATAAAACTTCCATAAAAGTAATATTATTTAATAATGTAAAAGCCTTATGCATGTGTAAATAAATACAAATTCGAGAAATCAACGCATTAATTGCGTAAAACCGAGTCCAAGATGTCTTTCAGATTAGATTTTTTCAGTTATTTTTTCGAAATTATTATATTTTTTTATCCTTTTTAATTGTATGAACGAGATAAAAAGTGAAGTGACAGTTTTATTCCAAATTCATAAAGTAAGAGGACTGAATTTTTTAAATTTTGAATTTTCCTAAATTTTTCGACCATTTAATAGAATATGTTTACAGTCAGCTGTTTTTTTTTAAATTTTTAAATTTTGAAACTTAAAATACTGCAATTTTCAAACACAATCGTATATGTCAGATACAAAAATCTAAAAGGCAATTCTATTAAGTTTCTATAAAGGTACATGCTTTTACGACATCTTCAAAAATAAGAAATATATAGAACATTCGCTTGTGTCATACCTAAATTCCCATATAAATGACCCAAAATAATTACAGTGAATCATCAGTGAATCTTCCATCGTGACGTCACCATAACAGCATTACACAGCATACCAACTTAACGCTGTGTTTTAACGAGAATATTAAAAATGCACTATTTAATTTTTTTTTTTTAAATGTACGTTTAATATTATTAAAAAAACTTATATATTCAGAATCAGCGTTTATTGGTTTATATGAACATATTTTTTTAAAGCCATTATATTTTTCACTGGAGTTCCTTATTCTCATATTTAAAAGAGCTGCGAGCATTTTGTGATAAGTACTTACCTATAATATTGAGTAGTCAGTGAATTTTATAAATTCAAAAACGTCAAATGTCAATGCGCTGATTGTTTTATTCTTAAACATATAATGCTGCTTCTCTTTCTTACACGCTAAATGACAAATGACGATAGTCGAAAATTAGACAAACGGTGAACGTATGTCTCCACCCATCCAAAGGAAAGATACAATAATTATAATAAAAATCCCTCACAAACAAAGAAAATGAAAAGCATTTTTTTTACATCAGCCCACACATGAGGCCCCGAAGAAAATTACTTTACTCAGGACCTATGTCATCTTAGGGGATGCTGTGTGGAGGGTCTTTTTAAGGAAGGGAAGGATAGGAGAAATTCTGTGAAGGAAAAGGAAGGCCGGGGTGGGTAGGAATCTGGGATCAGTGTGTCCGGGAGTGACAAACATACGAATCCATCCCTCCACCTAAGGCGATGGGTCGAAAGAGTCCAGCTGGAAAGGGCAAAAGGCCTCCCTCAACCAGTCTCTCTCGATCCGGCCCGCTACGCAGCGGGTGGGCAGACGCATCCGCCCCAAGACCCGGAAAAACGTCACCCCATGAACCCGGGAACCCCTGCTAAATCACAAAACGTAGCGAACCACTTGGGGTGACCAATGGGTGACGTATGACAGAGGTGTTTGTTATCCAATAAATGGTTTCCGGGGCGGTGGCACCCGTACCCGCCTCCCAAATTCCCGTAAGTAAGTGGAAAAGTAAGAAAATCATAAAAAAATATAAATCGGTATATAACGCCATCTCCGATACTGACAAAAACAAAACACGGACTGTTGCGCATCGATAATTGCTTCATTGTATAATTTTTAACTTAATGAAAAAACCGAATTTAATTCAACAGTTATTGATTCTGAGGCGGTACGAAGTTCGTCGGGTCAGCTAGTTTTATATAATTATGAAATACTTACCGCCTGTCAAGCTGAAGGAGGGCGATATCGTTGTACACTCTAGAGTAATTGATGTCGTATAGCGGGTGGATGTGGCGTGTTGTGACGCCATATATCTCATCCGGATTGTACCGGGGTGAAAAGGTACCCCCCAATCCCACCCACTTAACATTACTGGAGCTGAAACAAAAGTAGTGCAGGTTATATTAACATTGCAAATTGAATAAATTTCTTGTTATTTTGTTCTAATTGTCTAAAATAATCACTACATCATCTGAGATTCTTGAGCGTAACATACTTGTTATGGGCTTATATTTGTAAGGAAAACAGCTAAATCAATATAATTCGATTTTTAAGTCTCTTATATACATTACAAAACTGTTCATTTTAAAACGTTTTAAAATTAATTTCATTAATATAAGTAGGTTTATGTAATATAATTTAAAACAGAATTTACCGTAGATAAAAAGTATAATTTATAAATTCTTTAATCATGAAATATCAAATAATATTTATAAAAAAATAGGTACCATACTAGCTGCAACAAAGATTGCTGTTTAAAAGCTGCTTCTTTAAAGCTAAATATGTCGATATTCAATTTGATGCTGTTCAATCACTAAAAGTCCAGTCCGTAGAGATACAAAAGGCATTTTCCTTGCAAAAGATGGTGTAGAAGTTATTATGATTTAATTTGGTAAAGGTTGGTACCCTGAAAATAATTTCATGTTTTCGACCTCGGTACACCTCTGTTAGGTTCGCCGTTTTACATGAAATGTGACAAAAATTGTTATTTCCAAAATAATTCCCTAACAGTTGACCATGTCAAAGTTGTAGAAGACAAACTAGAAGAAGATAAAATTTAAGTGAAAATGAGCGACATTTTAACAGAATAATAAATGTTAATTAAATTCATAGGTACCTCTAGGTATATTATAAATCTTCTATCAAAGATATTTTACGGTTTGAAAGATTTCAGAGATTATTTTTATCTTTAGTTCAAATTCGAGCAAATCCAAATCACTAATTATCAACTGATTGCATTTGGTCTGTCTGTTCATTTATTTGTTTGTTCCGTTTCCGGTTCAAGATGGGAGCCGTTTTATTAGAACAGTAAAGATTATTTTTAAAGTGTGAAATCTTCGGGTTTATTTCAACTTTGTTAAGTATTTGCATTTTTTCAATAAACTAAAGAATTGAGATGGTGACGTTTCTTTGGACAAATTTTGTACTTCCTCATTAGAAATAATTTTTTAACATGAAATGATTGGTTTATAATAACGTAGGTAGGTATTTAAGTACCAACTTACAAATCTTATGATTTTAGAGGAAATTTTGGTTTTATTTTTTTAATTAAAAGAAAATTAGAATCATCCTGTATTGGACGCGAGGTCTACTGTTCACAGAACTACAGAGTACAGGATGTTCTAGAGTGATAGATAGGTATCTACTGTCGGTATTGCCGCTTGAGATGGATTTGTCCATTTTTGGTGATCTAATCTGAATGGCGAAGTACTTCTTGACCTTCCTCTACCCTATCTCCTCGCCTCCCCAACTGCACAAGCCCTTCAGCCTCTCAACATAACTTTTAAAATCTTCGTGGCATGGACGCTGTTTTTCGGATTAACTTCACATTATATTGGATGTTTTATGTGATTAAAACACAAGAGTACCAACTGCCCGCATCCAAAGGGACATGGCATTCCGATTTGGGGAATGTTGAATGACTAAAAGAGTGGGGAGAGGAAGTATGTGATAAAGTGGATTGTTAAGAAGTAGATAACTGGAATGGTGGTCCTTCTCCAGGATGATAGTAAAATAGATACCACTCTTGAAGTTGGTTTATTTCTGGCAATTTTTTTTTCATTAGTTCAACACAGGAGGCCCTGAAGAAAATAATTCCCTCCAGGGCCTACGTCATCTTTTGGGGATGCTGTGTGGCGGTTCTTTTTAATGAAATGAAGAAGATAAAGTTATGGGAAGCAAAAAAGTTTTAGCGGTGGGTAGGAATCTGGAGGTCGGTGTGTCCAGGAGTGACGGCTTAATGTATGTATATAATAATATGGGAGGCAGGTATGGGTACCGCCGCCCCGGGAACCATTTATTGGATAACCAACACTTCTTACAAAGGTCACCCCAAGTGGTGTTCTACCTTTGTTGACTTAGCAAAGGTGAGGTAAGGAGGTTTTGACCTCTCCAGCAAAAATCTTGCACTGCGGTGGGAGAGATTGATTCATGCATCCGTCACTCTTGGACAAACTGACCCCAGATTCCTACCCACCCCTTATATCCTTTTCCTTCCCAGAACCTCCTCTCCTTTCATTCCTAAAAAGACCCTCCACACAGCATCCCCAAAGATGACATAGGCCCTGAGGGAAATTATTTTCCTCCGAGCTTTCTGGGTGGAGCTAATGTAAAAAAAAATCCCATCCCTCCCACTGCGGTTTAAGGCGATGTTTCCGGAGAGCTCTGCTGGAGAGGTCAAAAATTCTCCCTCAACCAGTGTCACCCGATCCGGCCTGCCACGCAGTTGGTAGTACCTAGTTGCATCAGCCGCCAAGACCCGAGCAATTCTCACTCCATGAATCCAGGCGCCCCTACTAAGTCTCTAAACGTAGCAAACCAATTGGGGTGAAATAAATGGTTCCCGGGGCGGCGACGGCGGTACCCACACCCCCCTCCCAAATTGCGGTTAATGTTACTTTCAGCTGTTTACTATCTTATAAAATGTGTTGAAAAATTGACTCGACCCCAATAGTTTCATAACTATATAGATATATATATATTTAAAAAAATCAATTCTCAAGTCGAAAAAATACACTATATTATTTTGTTCTAATGACTATACTAGTAGGTATGTAATTCTGTAACAATAGACCTCGCATCCAAAAAGGCGAGTTTCTAATTTATTCGAACTTAATAAATAAAACTATAATTTCCTATAAATATATACTTAAATACATACTTAATTATGAACCGTACACTTTATGTAATATTCTTAAGTTCCAAATAAAGTATAATTAACATATTGTTCAAGGAAACGTCACTATCTCAATGATAATTAATTTTTCAAACTTTCTTTAGGCAGGTAGGCACCATAATGTTGAATAAATGCTACTATAAAAGTATAAAAAAATCACGATGATTTCACGTATGAAAAATTAATTTTTAAATAACCATTAATACCAATCGGAAACGGTATGTACAAACAAATGTACACACATACGAAACACAAAATGGTGGAGTTAAAACAGGATTTCGCTACGCTTAGCCAATAATTATGTAAAGAAGATTCACCGGTTGTCCGCTTATACCACGAGTTTCCAGACACCGTGTATAGCGCCCGTTTTGTGAAATATTCATTATTGTGATTGATTGTTCAAATATCAAAGCAATACGTTTGTCTATGTTCATCGTTGCGGTCCTTATTTCAAGGACAAGTTCAATTTTATAATAAAGGAACAATAAACTCACCCAATGTAATTAATGGCCCTTGCAGAACACAACACCCACTGGTCACTCACTAGACTTACAGGATACCACTCCCAGGTAATGTCTCCTCTCTGACCTGATCCAATCCGTCCCTGGGAACACAACACGACATACAACATATAATTCTCTAAGCAAGTGTTGTTTTAATTATTGCTCTAAAAATATTTGTTGATTTTGTTATTTCATTTTCTTTTCTTTTATATTTAACGATGGCCAACGTGATCGAGGGGTAAGGCTCTTGACTCGCAATTGACTGCAAATAAAGTTTATTTGTGGTATTTCTCAATTCACGTTCCAAAGTGGAAGATACTCTCAGTATCGCCCTGGTGTAAGACCACCATTCAGAATTGAAACGTTGCTTGAAATGGCTTTAGCCGTGTTTGTTGATCAGATTTTCAGTTTGGGAGGCAGGAATGGGTACCGCCCCTCCAGGAACCTTTATTGAATAACCAACACCTCTGCCATAGGTCACCCCAAATGGTTCGCTACGTTTGGTGATTTAGCAGGGGTGCCGGGGTTCATGGGGTGAGGTTGGTCTTGGAGGCGGATGACCAGAACACGCTAAGCCCCAGATTCCTACCCACCCCTTAAACCTTTTTTCCTTCCCAGAACTCTCCTCTCCTTCCTTTCCTAAAAATCCCCTCCATAAAGCATCCCCAAAGATGTCATAGGCCCTGAGGGAAAATATTTTCCTCAGGGCCTCCTGTGTGGAGCTCATGTAAAAAAAATCTGAATAGCCAGGTATTTCCCCACCTTCCTCTTCCCCAACTCCTTCCCCTCCCCACTACCTTCAGCCTCACAACATACCCCGATTGGATGCTATAGTCTCACTAGCTCCAGACGGGAGCAGCTGGAACTCTTGTGACGTGTCACATATAAAAAGTAACCGCACACGAGTCCAAAGTGCATCCAACCGTCTGGAACCAGTGAGACTATGGCATCCCAAATTGGGCTAAGGGACAGAGATGTGAAAGAGGAAGGTGGGGAAGTACATGGTTATTCAGATAGTCACCAAACGCGGCTAAAGCCATTTCAAGCAACATTTCTATTTTGAGTGGTTGTCTTGCACCAGGGTGATACTGAGAGCAGGTATGTTCCACCTTTGAATAAGTCGAAAATTAATACTATTTTAAAAGAATAAATTGTGAAATATCTAAAATCACAATAAACTCAAATAAAATTCATAACCCACGACCTCTGAGAGCCTCCAGCGCATGTTGTTCTATAGATTATTCATTTGAGATGAAGTTGATTTATGAACATATCCCAAGTCGATTTTGAACGCGTGCATAATGTACGTCACAGGTTCTCAACGTGTGGGCGTTTGGGACTTTCAGGGGGGCAGTAGAAGACCCAGAGAAAATAAGGGGCAGACGGCACAGTGAGGGCGTTGGCAGGTAAAAAAAAAAGGTCTAAAAAGACAAAAAAGCATGCTAATCACGTACCAATAAAGCAGAGTAAACATTATTATTGGTTAATTTTTGTTATTGTATTGTAATCATTTTTATTACGTGTGCGAAAATTCACATATTTCGGTAGTTCGAGAAGTAAAAATTGAACTAAAAGATTCCATTACATTCAGATCTACATTAAATTGGATAATTTAGAAATTTTTATTTTTTATTATATAATATAACGTGTATTATTATTATTAAGAATTGACACTATATAATGGATATAAAAAGGAAGGAGGCGGCAACCCGGTAGCGTATTTCCAATCCCTAACGCGATTCAGTCACTCTACCGACTGAAGCAACCCGCTACTTGAAATACAAAAGAATTGCTTTTTTTTAACTCGCTGAACAAAAAGATGTAACAAAAAGTGTAATATCTTTTAAATGGAATTATTGATTCCGTGACAGTTGAGCTGCGCTGCCAAATATGACTAAGGGTTAATGCCTCAATCGGTCCTCAGTCCTCAGTCCTCAGTCCTTACGCACTTGTCATGGTAGCCAATCCAACTGGTGACATTGGCTGCTACAAGCTACAACTGGCCGCAAGAATGGGCTGCTCCTTTATAGCCCGGCCTAATGCGCAGCCACCACTACTCTAAGGATATGGTGTTTCAAAGAGAGAGTACGAAAATAGAGTTATATTGTTTTATTTGATGATTTTTTTTATTTATGTGAAAACCTCACCAGAGTCTCAGCTGCTCCGGCCTGGAGCAAGTGAAACTACGTCTTCCCCAATCGGAATAGGTATATCGTGAGACTGAATGTAGCGGGAAAAGGAAGGAGATGAGGGAGAGGAAGTGGAAGTTGGAGAAGTACCTGGCTATTCAGATCTGGCCACCAAACACGGCTAAAGCCATTTCAAGCAACGCTTCAATTCTGAATGCTGGTCTTTTACCGCAACGATACTGAGAGTATCTTCCACTCTGGAAAGTGTCGCAAATGTACCATAATTTATTTTTCATTAGCTCCAGACTAGGCCTACACTCCTACAGGAGGGCTTGAGAAAATAATTCCTCAACCATTCTTTCCGGATCCGGCCTGCCATGCAGCTGGTAGGCAGACGATCCGCATTTAAGACCCAGACGAACCTCACCCCATGAACGCGGGCACCCCTGCCAAGTCACCAAACGTAGCGAACCACTTGGGGTGACCAATGGCAGAGGTGTTGGTTATACAATAAAAAGTTCCTGGAGCAGTGGTACCCACACCCGCCTCCCAAATTGTGAAATGATACAAATTAATCAAGCACGCCGGGATTCGATCCGCGACTTTTGGATTGCGAGTCAAGAGCCTTACCCCTCGACCACGGGGCAGATTGTTTATTGTGAAGTGTGTTTAGTGAGAGATCTAAAGGCTTGGGACTGAATGCGATTGACACTAATATTGTCCAAAGAATCGAAGTCAGCAGTCCGCAATGGAGTGCTGATACCAAACCTGATTTATGATAGCGAAGCATGAAACTGGCAAATAAAGAGTAACATTGGATTAGATAGAAATGAGATTCCTGAGGTGTATGTGTGCTCAAATCACGTATGACCGTGTTCAAATGTGAGATCTGGAAATAATACTTCGATATAAGAGTTAAAAGAAGAAAAAGATTACTAAAGATGGATTGAAAGGGAGATATGTAAATACGAATGAAAGAGGGAGCACCCTAATTTTAAAAACACGATTATAAATAGGCGTAAGTGACCGTTATGAAAATATTAAATCAAACAGACTTATGGTATTTAAAATAGAACAAAAGTCTTTATACATTTCTAATTTTTCTTTTAGTTATGAATTTTTCTAAAGGTTTATTTTGGCCATCTTAATTTAAAATTAGTCTTTTTTTCTAAACTACCATTAAGTTAAGTTAAATGAAACACTGAATGTTTTTGATAGAGCTAGATTTGTTTTTATAATTTTGGGATTAAACTTAGTGATTTTTTCTATCGCGGGAACTTTATATACTTCATTTGACACCTGAATACATATTTTCTATAAAACTAACATTTATTTTTGAAGAGCTTAAAAACTGTTCAAGGGAAGTATGTTACATCTCTTAATATTGAGAAAGAGACGCTTAGAGGTTTAGGCATGTAGAGCGGATGAACGAAGAAAGTAGTGTAAGGAGAATATACGACGCAGAAGTTAATAGAATTTACTTGAGTCGGGTCAGGTCAAGAGTCAGAATAACACAAGAAGAGTATTTATATATGAGATTAAATATGAATGTGAATGAAGCAAGGAGTGTGTGCCGAAACAGAGTTTTGTAGTGGCCTATCCTCTCTGCGTACCCCTGCCCAGAAACGGCATGATGGTCAGTTAGTTGGGAGGAGGATATGGGTAGCGCCAACCCGGGTACCATTTATTGGATTAACCCCCACCTCCGACATAAGTTCCCCCGAGTGATTCGCTACGTTTGGTGACTTAGCAGGTGTGCCAAGTTGTAAAATATTACATGGGCCCTGAGGGAAATTATTTTCCTCATGGGCCTCCTGCGTGGGGTTAATGTAAAAATTATAATAGTTATTTCAATAAATTAATATTTTAGGTTTTATATAAAGCTACCTAATGTCTGTAACTTACATAGTATGGGGCCTCTGCTGTAGTTGTCATAGGAGTCCTGTGATATACTATATTGGAGTCTGGTGTGAGTAGAGGACACATATCCCCCCGAGTCCAACCGGAGCTTGTTTCTTGACACGGGTGAATCTTCTCTGCCAGCTCTATGCAGTCTGTAGAGGAAACAAAACATTACAAATAAGCGTTTCAAGTGCCTACAGTTATTCATGGGACTAAGTAACTCATAGAGTGGAAGATATTTCTAGTATTTGTAGCAGATGTGGATAGCCAGGTGGTTCCTCTTCGCTTCGTTACCTCTGTCAGCCTCACAACTTTACACAATACGGGAGTCCAGTGGAAATTATTGAATACGATTTTCTTCTTTATAATTTTTAAAAGTTAAGTATTTTTGGTTTGATATACATATACAAAAAATATAAACATATAGGTATTTTTTACAAAGATAATGTAAAAGATATATGTATATGTAAAGAAATACCTACCTAGAAATGCATAGGATTCCTTTATGTTCGAATTTTAAAAAGGTGTTGTCATGGAGACAGAAAATGATAGATGATTGTTGTTCTGTTGTTTAGCTGGGTAGCACAGATTGAAGTAATAAGAAGATTGAAAATAAGTTTATAATTACAAAGTGAATTTTGAAGACGGACAAATAACTTTAATTGTAGTTTCTTTGTCAGCAAATCAACTCATGATATTTGTATGTCACATTATTAATAAAAAATTACAACAAATAGACAAATTGTCTTATATATATCTTTTACAAGGCAAAGCACATTATTTTTTTTAATCAAAAAGTACCTATATACCCTTTCAATAAAGAGAAAACAGTAATTTATTTTTAATCATGTGTGATTTAGTCTAAAGTGTCAAGAGAATAAATCGGTTTGTCCTACTCTATACTCTATTTGAAAATCTTTTAGATTACAGAAGAGAACTTTGAAAATAAATAAACTCACAGTTCTGTCGTAAATAATCCTACTACACAGTTTAAAATTTGCGGAAATATGACTTTTTAAATTTTTAATCTACGTTTAAGTTTATTTATAAAACATGAGAAAACGTTTTTTTCAAAGCCCTCTCTTGTAAAGTAACAGATGTTCAAAATAGCACTTTAGGAAGAGTATATTGAAATACATCATAAAAGTTTTAGAACATTTTAGCTCAGGTTTTGTGAAACTCACAGTCCGCGGCCTTGGAGCCAACCCGCAGTTGAGTGACAAGTCGCTTCGGCAGCGGCGGACAGTCAGCCTTCTTACAGCACACCAACTCCGACTCGTTATCTGTTAAGTCACATCTCTGTAAGCAAAGAAAGGTCGTGTTAGTGGCGCGAAAATCAAACAGGTTGTTAGCGCCAGAGACAGAGGAACATATAGGGAGGAACTACTGTACCTTTGGAAAAATGCCTTTACAGGAGGCCTCCTTTGCTGACTGGCAGTCGGCGAATGGTCTGCACACTCCTGTTACACTATTGTTTCCAATCTTTCCAAACTTTCCAAACTTTCCAAACTTGTTTCCAAACTTTATTGTTTCCAATCCAACCAATCTTGTTTAAACGTTAGTTTATCAATTAAAAATAATAATTAATATTTGACAAGTTAAAGTATTTCAGCAAAAAATGCAGACATAATTAGTCTCGACGCCACCTAGCGGGAGATTTAGTATTAACAATACCTCTCTCACAAAAATAAAGTTGGTTGTTTTCAGTTGGAAAAATGTAATAATTAGTAATTGTCGAATGAAACACTAGTATATATTGAATTATTTGGCGGGTATTTGATAAGCCGCCATAGCTCAGTGGTCAGAGCTGCTGACCGGCAATCAGAAGGTCACGGGTTCAATTCCCGTTGGCGGCCAGTATCTTTTCTCGGAAGATTTTTTCAATGTAGATGAGTGTTTCAGGCTGATAATTATTGATTATAATATTTGTTATCTACCCTTTGTGCTATGCATAAAAATCTTGTTTAAACGTTAGTTTATCAATTAAAAATAATAATTAATATTTGACAAGTTAAAGTATTTCAGCAAAAAATGCAGACATAATTAGTCTCGACGCCACCTAGCGGGAGATTTAGTATTAACAATACCTCTCTCACAAAAATAAAGTTGGTTGTTTTCAGTTGGAAAAATGTAATAATTAGTAATTGTCGAATGAAACACTAGTATAAATTGAATTATTTGGCGGGTATTTGATAAGCCGCCATAGCTCAGTGGTCAGAGCTGCTGACCGGCAATCAGAAGGTCACGGGTTCAATTCCCGTTGGCGGCCAGTATCTTTTCTCGGAAGATTTTTTCAATGTAGATGAGTGTTTCAGGCTGATAATTATTGATTATAATATTTGTTATCTACCCTTTGTGCTATGCATAAAAATCTTGTTTAAACGTTAGTTTATCAATTAAAAATAATAATTAATATTTGACAAGTTAAAGTATTTCAGCAAAAAATGCAGACATAATTAGTCTCGACGCCACCTAGCGGGAGATTTAGTATTAACAATACCTCTCTCACAAAAATAAAGTTGGTTGTTTTCAGTTGGAAAAATGTAATAATTAGTAATTGTCGAATGAAACACTAGTATATATTGAATTATTTGGCGGGTATTTGATAAGCCGCCATAGCTCAGTGGTCAGAGCTGCTGACCGGCAATCAGAAGGTCACGGGTTCAATTCCCGTTGGCGGCCAGTATCTTTTCTCGGAAGATTTTTTCAATGTAGATGAGTGTTTCAGGCTGATAATTATTGATTATAATATTTGTCATTCTTCATACATATTTCGTTGATCCTTGACACGAGAGACTGTAGATCTTTCATACTGTTAGATATCAGCACCGCATCATCAGCATACAACAGGCAGCATACTTTCAGATTACTCAATTTCGCGCCCAATTCAATCTCTTTCAATTCTTGCATACAATTACACAACCTTGTTTAACACCTTTTGTGATGTCAAACCACCCCGTAAATTCACCCTAACAAATGCAACGCTTCCCTCATATAGAGACGCAATTGCCTGTATGAGATTCGTATTCACTTCATAGCTTTTTCCTGTCAACTCGGGCGTATGCTTTTTGTAGATCTATAAATGCACAGAAGAGTTTCTGGTTTTTTGCAAGAAATTTCTCAGTGAGCATACGCAATGAGAAAATCTGGTCCATGCACCCCCCTTACACTCTTAAAAGCACCTTGCACATCCCATATTTTATTTATTTTTTCCATTCTTACCCTTTCAATCAATATTCTACCATACAGCTTGCCGACTAGCCGACTGAACTAAGAAGACTAATAGACCTATAATATAATAGCCTAATAATATTGTCAGTGTCAAGTTGAATTAATTGTTGTGTTAATCTATGTTCCTGGTGGCTGTCTTCTTTATAGACTATTTTATCTTCCGGAATTTGGGACTAACTAACTTGCCAACGGTCATATTGTTCATAGGCTCGTAATCAAGTTGGAAGGGCAATCTTCGGATGTCTACATAAGTTGGAAGGGCAATCTTCGGATGTCTACATAAATTGCCAAGCATTGTTTCTATAGTCAAGCTTTGTTTATTATACACCATTTGAATTAATTTATTCATTTAAAATAGTTTTTGTTGTTGCGTCCCTATTTTTATGAATGTGATTTTGGCAGATAAATAGGTTGATTTCAAAATTTATATCATCGCTGGATGGAGTAATTATTATTAAAATAAATAAATAAATAAATAAGTGTTTATTCCAGTATGTGGGGAGGAGAGTGCAATCCCACACATTCCATAAGGGTATAATATAAACATACATGTACAAAGTATAAAGTATTTGAAAGGAAAAAAAAGAAAAAGAAGGTGGATATGAATGTACACGAAACAAAACAAAAAAAGATAATAAGCTAATAGTAGTAAAAGGAAAACAAAAGAAATAATAATATTAAGCTTTCAGGATTCTGTGAGCACGTAAGGAGCCAGTAATAGATAGGTACTAAACTTGTCGTGAGTTTAATAAAATATTGGATAGCATCTGAAAACTAAAAAAATTTAAAAGGTTTTTGAAAGGTGATTAAATATTCTTTCAGTTTTTAAAAATCGAAATAAACACATAATTTTCTAAAAATATTTTTTTTTCATGAAATTTTTGTTTAAACTGCTTACCTTACGTTTTTTTTAAACTAAAATTAGTGATAACGAAAAAAATGTTGGTGTTTAACATTAAGGATGGAACCTTACCTGTGGCAAAATCCCTTTACAGGAGGCTTCCTTTGCGGTCTGGCAGTTGGCGAATGGTTTGCACACTCCCACCCTTCCTGTGTCCGCCATAGCACATTGACTTCCTGCATACAAACAGACACATCAGGGTTACACAAAACTACACAAGATGACGATGAAAATTTTACCTACAATCCAGAAACAATATGCGAATACTACGGTCTAGAGCAGTGGTTCCCAAACTTTTTTTGACCAGGAACCACTATTATAGATATTTATTTGTTCTCATAGGGACCACAAGGTACAATAATGATAAAGGGTTAATCGCGTTATTAAACGCGTCCTTGCAATTACTATCATTTTGCAATTTAATATGCACTTCTTGGATTTCTTCAGCTACCTCTCCATCATTTTACTAATCAGCTTTTGGATACCTTACGATTTGGTTTTTGTAGTAAATGAATAAATGTTTCGTGGAGCACATTTTGGATCTCGCGGACCACCTGTGGTCCGCGGATTACCGGTTGGGAACCATTGGTCAAGAGCAGTGATTCTTTACAGGGGTGCCAGGGGTTTTTGGGGGGCGCTGCAGAAGGTCGAGTGGGCATTGTGTTAATATAGAAAACATTCACGAGCCAGATACATTGATACATACTGCTGGATAATTTTACTGTGGTTAAAGGGGGCGATTCTTTCAGTACGGTTAAGAAACACTGGTGAGGTATCTTCAAGAATTTCTAATGAAACAGTTGCAAACACTCAAGAGCCGTTGGTATTCCATCTTAATGACGGTATTGTGGTGATGATGGAGCCTAGGAAATTAATGAACCGTCCTATTTTTTACTTGATTTTTAATGCATGATGATTATGTTCTGCGTACCATACCTTCAACAATTGTCGACGGAGGGCAACAGACGGTATGAACGGTGCCTGCTACATCGCATGCCTGAAAACCAAAACAGTTTTGTTATTATTTATATCATTGAAGTAAAAGATAATACTGATAAATGATACAAAAAAAATATATCTTTATATGTGTATAAAAATGAATTCCTGTTTCCCTTGGTCACGCCATTACTTCATAACGACTTTACCTATTTCATTATTTTTTTTTTAACTTTCTAATAATTTGTAGAAGGTTTTTATGGAAAAAAAATTGGGCAGAAAATGGAATAATTTCAGAATACTTATTGATTATTTTAACTTTACACGTTTGACAGTTCGCGCGTTTGATGAAATTGAATTTAGCAGGCAGCTGAGTTTTTTGTATCAAAAGAATTGTCTTAGGATTTTTAATATTATAGATAATTTTATTAAGTACCTATGTTAGGTATCATATGTGATTGGTTGTTTTTATAGTATACACAAATGATTTTTTGTAATATACGAAACAAAATTTGAATAAAAAAATTTCATAAAATTTCTTTTATGCATAAATATTTATAAACAAATTTAAATAAAATGTTATTTGTAATAAATTCTTTTATCTAATAAATTCAGTTATTTCTTAACTAACTAATCATCACGCCGTTTTCCCGTAGGGGTAGGCAGAGAGGACGGACCGCCAAAAACTTCGGTCTTGGCACACACTCCTTGCCTCGTTCACATTCATACATCGTCTCATGCATGCTCTTCTATTATTCTGACTCTTGACATGGCCCGACTCAAGTATCTGATTCACTTGGTCGTGCCATATTTTTCTCGAGCATCCCCGACTTACACTACTTTCCTTGTTCATTCGCTCTACATGCCCAAACCATCGGAGCGTTACTTTCTTGATCTTACTCATTACGCTTACATCGGCCTTGCATTATTTGCGGATCTCCGCGTTTCTCACACGATCATACATGGTTTTACCACACATACGCCTCATGGATCTCATTTCTACAGCATTCCGTCTACTTACATCCTTCCTCTGCCAGTTCCATGCCTCACTGCCATACATCAGGGTAGGTACCAGTACTACATTATGGATGGCTAGATTTGCGTCTTAAGACAGTTTTTTTGTTGGTGCCAACGGCGATCAGTACTCCATTAATAGAGTTACCTGCATTCACCCTTCTTTCAATATCTCTATCAGCCTTCCCATCTCTCGTAAACATACTTCCCAAATAAACAAACTCATCCACCTGCTCCAAGTATTCACCGTTCACAACTATATTGCATACTGTTTTCATACTCTCTCTTTCAAACTCTATGACTTTAGACTTACTTCCATTCATTATTAACTCATTCTTCATACATATTTCGTTGATCCTTGACACGAGAGACTGTAGATCTTTCATACTGTTAGATATCAGCACCGCATCATCAGCATACAACAGGCAGCATACTTTCAGATTACTCAATTTCGCGCCCAATTCAATCTCTTTCAATTCTTGCATACAATTACACAGCCTTGTTTAACACCTTTTGTGATGTCAAACCACCCCGTAAATTCACCCTAACAAATGCAACGCTTCCCTCATATAGAGACGCAATTGCCTGTATGAGATTCGTATTTACTTCATAGCTTTTTCCTGTCAACTCGGGCGTATGCTTTTTGTAGATCTATAAATGCACAGAAGAGTTTCTGGTTTTTTGCAAGAAATTTCTCAGTGAGCATACGCAATGAGAAAATCTGGCCCATGCACCCCCTTCCACTCTTAAAAGCACCTTGCACATACCATATTTTATTTTTTGTTTCCATTCTTACCCTTTCAATCAATATTCTACCATACAGCTTGCCGACTAGCCGACTGATCTCAGAAGACTAATAGCCCTATGATTCCCACTTTCCATGCGTGACCCTTTACCTTTGTACAATGGCATGATTACAGCCCTTCTCCAATCTAATGGCGTGTAACCCTCATCTAAACATTGGTTAAAAAGTCTGCACAACCATGTGAGAATAATACGGCTATCTCCTTTAAAGTATTCGGCAGCAATATTGTCGAAACCCACAGCCTTTTTCATACATTTAATTGATCTTTTTATTTCATCCATGCTGATTTTGGCAACATTCACTCCATTATCGTTCATAACCGATTCACCGCTGGGATCACAGTCTCCCGGGTTTTTTTTCTTATATGTAATAAATTCAAATTTGTAAGGTTTAAGAAATTTATAAAAAAATATTATTATTATTATTATCTCCCGGTCTGCGGGACTAACTTGCCAATGGTCATTTTACTCATAGACTCTTAGTCAAGGTGGGAGGCAGTGGCGGCTCTCCCCTTAGGACAATGGGTGTTTGACCCCACAAAATTATAAGACATAATAATAATACATTTTTACGGATAAAACTGCTCAAAGCATTGAATTCTTTATTTGAAATGAATCGCGAAATAACGGCAGGCTAGCGGCGACGCGACGAGCAGTGACATCTATTGCATAAAATGGAAGCTCCCATTCACACAGTATTTCCTGGGTCAATTTTGCCAATGTCCTCAGCGTTGATATCTTCTCTCTCTATGCGTGCCATACAACAAATGAGATGGCACTATGTTCTTCGCCTGGAGTTGATATTCTCCGGCATAGGTAGTAAAGAATTCCTAACTACGCTTGGGTTATGTCCGTGAGGGAGACATCATTATGAATCGTATGTGTTGTTGAAAGAGATGGTGATATAAACATAGGTCGGTTTTGCTTTTTGCACGTATGTTTCGCATGAAACAATGATTTTTTTGTATTGAACAGTTCGGGAGAGATTTGAAATAATTATTCACATTGTTATTGATGTAATTTGCGACATTTCAATTTAAGTTTGGTGGTACATTGAGAAGTAGATCTTTTTAAAGATTATTTATTATATTATGATAAATTTTCAACGGACATAGAAAACAGCTTGATTTAAAACAATTTTTGCCTCTTTAAAATGATGTGCCTGCAAGTACATGTATTATGTAGCGACTTTGCAATTTACAAATAATACCTATGTAATTTGAGTTGCGGATTCATGACCCTACCTATCTTTAAATTGATATAAATAATAATGTATCGGCATTTTTCTCAATATCAAATAAAGACATCACTTTTTTTTCAAATGACCTTCCACAGCTGGAGCCCTAGAGCCGCCTCTGGTGGGAGGGCTATCTTTTTTTTGAATTGAATAAGTTCAGTTGTCCACACGAATTGCCAAGCATTGTTTCTATGTAAACAGGTAACCAATCTTTGTTTATTATACACCATTTCCATGAAACTATTCAATTAAAATTGTTTTTATTATTGTCTCCTTACACTCTCTATTCTTACGTTAGTGATTTGGGAAAAAAGGCGGAAAAATAAATTGATTTCAAACAGTTGTATCTTGCTAGTGTAGTTATTATTAATAGTTGGAAAAAATTGCCGGGGTTTAAAAATATGCTGTTTTTTAAAAACATTTTACACAAAGGACATAATAGTTACCTGTGGCATAATGCCTTTAAATGCGGCCTCTTTTGCTGTCTGGCAGTTGGCGAATGGTCTGCACACTCCTGCCTTTCCCGTGTCCACAACAGTACAGTCGTCACCTTCAAACAAACAGACACATCAGGGTTACACGACATGACGATGAAGATTCTACCCACAATCCAGAAGTAAGTAATAAAGTGGAATATTTTAGGGTTGATGTTTGCCGGTCTACGGTATGAGAATTTCTAGTGAAAAAATTGTAAACAGTCAAAGCCATAGTATTCCGCCTCAACGACTCGCTGCCTTTTGCAATATATAACAGTTTTGTGTTGATGAGGAAGCCTACACAACCAAACTAACCATCGTATACTGGATTTATAATTATTAAAGAATGATGACCAAACCTTCCACAACCCCCTCGCAGCAGACAACTGGGACAGAGCCATCCAAAGCGCAAATCTGAAAATCAAAACAAAAAACAGTATTAAAATAAACTTATATTAGTATACCGATGAAGAATTTGTTTTGAAACAATGTTAATTTTTTCATAAAAAATAATGATGTAGGTATACGAAGACAAAATCACACAAAAAAAATTATCAAAGCTGCTTGTTTCATTGTGATTTTTTTGAATGGTAAAATGTTAGTTAGATTTAATTAATATTAAAAAAGAAAGAAGAGAGATATAGTGGTTACTATAAAATTGTTAAGTTGCGGCTTCACCTGAGGAGTTATTCCCTTCAGGGCTGCCTCCACGGCGACGGTGCACTTTGATATCCGAAGGCACTTGCCGGTCCGTCCTGTAACTGTCAAGCATTGATCACCTGCAAAAGCAACAAGACCGTTATACAAGAAGAAAGAATGATGAATTATTGAGAGAATGATGAGTCAGTTCTGGGTACTATACCTTCAGCTACTGCCACTAGAGGGCAGCAGACAATCGGCACAGTTCCCTCTAAAGCGCAAACCTGAAAACACAATAGACTTTATTGTGATTTTATTTAAAGAACATTTAAGAAAAAAGACACAGAAAATAAGCGATGAGATCAAGTACCTCAATATATGTATATAAAGCATTTTCGTTATTTGTTTTTGGGGTGTTATGCCGTGTTGCGCTACCTCCTTCTTTAGCCGACGTTTCGGACAGCGTTGCAGTGTCCATCATCAGGGCAAATCCGGCAGATCCGACAGATGTATGACACATCTGTCGGATCTGCCCTGATGATGGACACTGCAGCGCTGTCCGAAACGTCGGCTAAAGAAGGAGGTAACGCAACACGGCATAACTGCTTGATGCTTGAGTCCAGCATCTACGTTCTCGCCCCACCAATATGGAGATAGAGACACGGTTAGACCGTGCGTCACAAATACCGGCTTGATCAAGCATGAGTAAAATGGTATCTAAAATTGAACTGTTTTCACTAAATTCGTTTCTTTTTATTCAGGCTCAAAGCTAGAGTTAAGAAAGCTTTACCTCCATTGGATTCTATTTCATACACATTCATACAAAATTCACATTGTTTGACCAACTGCACGGTGAACGAATCGGACACTATTAATAAACTTGCGTCTTTACGCTTGAAATTAAAGAACCCGACTTCGAATACATATCTGACGCCACGCCTTACGCAAAACCATCTTCGTACTTGAAGTTTGTAAAAAATTATTTTTGTAATATAATGAAATTAAAACAAGTAGCCAATAATATCAAAAGATGGCGCCGCTTACGTAAGCTGCTAGCGTGAGGAGCGTGGGCTGGCAGGCGTAAGTACTATTGGATTCGTATTTTCTTCGACATCTCTTCTACTTTCTCAATATTTCTACCACGCGTCTATATATTATGTATGATGTCATTGCCTGTCAAGGTTACTTTATTCCGGTGACAAGCTTTCAATGGATCCGAGGAACCGGCTATTTTTGGAACCAGTTCCTATCGGATTTATAAAATGGTCACCAAATCTCAAACTGGGAGAAGCCGAACCAAAAGCTCTTTTGAACAGGAGACTTGACATTTTCATCAAGCTGCTTGAGCAGGGAAAGCAAATCGGAACCACTTAAGGATTTGGGATGAAAAAAGAATGTCTTCTTGTTTGGTACCAATTTTGGAACAGTTTACGATGGCAGAGATTAATTTGACGTCTGTCGTCTTTAATTAGTTTACGCAGGTACTTAACAACATTATGTGAAAATGTTGCAAGCTTTATATTTAAAATATTAATATAAAGACTACAACATTTGTTTCTTACTTATTGTGAAAATATCATATCTGTGATTAAGCACCATTTTTATGAAATTATTAATTTCACAATGTTGTCTTCTGACAGTCCTGTTTTAAGTAGATTGATTTCAAACAGTTATATATAAATGTAGGTAAAATTGCTTTGACTGTGAAGACATGTTGTTTTACATAAATGGCGAAATACCTGTGGGGAAAGGCCTTTACTGGCGGCTTCTATCGCTGTCTGGCAGTTGGCGAATTGACTGCACACTCCCGCCCTTCCCGTGTCCACCATCTTGCAATTATCACCTTCAAACAAACATACCAGGGTTACACAACACAACAAGTAAAAATAAATAAACTGTATTAAATGAAAAAGAAGTACCTTCTCTAGGGGTAGTTGTGTTTGCCTGGCTTCTGGCTTGCAGTCCTGTCTCTTTCCCTGGTATCCAGGGGCAGCACACTATCAACCTGTTCTCCGGGGAGGCGCACACCTTAAAACACACCACATTGTATTACTATTAAAATAACTAATCAACTCTTACTCTGAACTATGCATACCAGAAAACGCTTGCCCAAGGCAGTCAACCCTTAGATCGGCAACATCATCATCAGCTATAGGCAGAACCTAAGCGCAAGCCAAATACTAATTTTGAAAATCATGATTTCGGAGTATCTGGACCTAAGGCTTGGAATAAACTCCCTCCGAAACTATAACAAACCCAAAACAATTTTGGTCTTAACTAAAAACCTATCTTTTTAGGCTATCATACCCTTAAATTTAATATATCTAACTGAGATAATCATTCTTGTTTTGCTTATAATATGTCTTAATCATATTTTTTCTTGTTAAATTAACCTTACTCGAAGCCTGACACGTCAATTTGTCTCTTACCGAGAGACGAATCACATTTAGGAAGATAACTATTCTAATCAAACTATTGTACCGCCCATTATAAAATTTTGCTTTTGCCAAACACATTCATAAAATAACACACTATATGTATATATTATTATCAAAATACATGCCTGGATAATGGCTTTTCCAATAACATGTGCTCCCGATTATGCGTGCAAACTGCATCTAAATTTCTCTAAAAAACAGTGTTAATTTCAAGTGACCTATCAGGTAAGTATGATCCTGTATATTTTCTGCCTTTAGAGAGTATTTTGTTTTGTTTCTTTCATAACTCGCTCAGCAGCTTCTCTGTATCTTCTGAAAACGATTCCTCTGAGCAAGAAAGTTTGGTTCATTACAGTTTCAATGTCGCTTTGCTGAATCATAATGTTAAATGGGGTTTCTTTATCAAATTATCAAATTCAAAATATCCATAGAGAAATACATATAATAGTAACTGTGATTGGTAACAAGAATTATTAGATTAAGATTATATATACTAATAGAGATTATATTTATTGTAAGCAATAATTATTAGCCTGTAACACTCATTAACATTGAAAAAATTTCCCGTGAAAAGATAAATGCCGCCGACGGGACTTGAACCCGCGTCCTTCTGATATCCGGTCAACTGCTCTACCAACTGAGCTACGTCGGCTTATCTCCCACCCGCCAAATAATTCAATATATATTAGTGTTTCATTCAGCAATTACTGCTTATTCCATTTTTCACCTGAAAACAACCAACTTTATTTTTTTTTTTTTGTGAGAAAAGCATTATAAGTGCTTACTCTCCCACTAGGTGGCGTCGAGACAAATTATGTCTACATTTTTTGGTGAAATACTTTAACTTGTCAAATATTAATTATTAAATGTAGACATAATTTGTCTTTTTGGTGAAATACTTTAACTTGTCAAATATTAATTATTAAATGTAGACATAATTTGTCTCGACGCCACTTAGTGGGAGAGTTAGCACTTATAATGCCTTTCTCACAAAAAATAAAGTTGGTTGTTTTCAGGTGAAAAATGGAATAAGCAGTAATTGCTAAATGAAACACTAGTATATATTGAATTATTTGGCGGGTGGGAGATAAGCCGACTTAGCTCAGTTGGTAGAGCAGTTGACCGGATATCAGAAGGACGCGGGTTCAAGTCCCGTCGGCGGCATTAATCTTTTCTCGGGAGATTTTTTCAATGTTGATGAGTGTTTCAGGCTAATAATAAGAGATTATATCTTTGATACTTCACCTGATATGGAAAACCATGGAACACCGCTTCCAGGACGGCGGAGCACCTCATTATGTGTCGGCAGACACCCGGCTGTATAGTTCCCGCCATGACACACAGATCTCCTACAACATTATACCAAAATGAAGTTAGAGAAAGGCGAAGAACCCACGACTTCTGGATTCCTAGTAGAGGATCTTACCCCTCGACCATGCTTCTATTCATAAAAAGAACTCTCCACACAACATCCGCAAAGATGACATAGGCCCTGATGGAAATAATTTTTTTCAGGGCTTCCTGTGTGGAACTAATGTAAAAATAAAAATTTAAAGTTTGTAATTTGGAAACATTTCTTGTTGGGAAATTTTTGGAAAATTAACTATTTATGGCAGAGAGAGAGTACGAAAACAGTATGCAATATAGTTGTGAACGATGAATGCTTGGAGCAGGTGGATGAGTTTGTTTATTTGGGAAGTATGTTTACGAGAGATGGGAAGGCTGAAAGAGATATTGAAAGGAGGGTGAATGCAGGTAACTCTATTAATGGAGGACTGAACGCCGTTGGCACCAACAAAAAACTGTCCAAAGACGCGAAACTAGCCGTCCATAATGGAGTACTGGTACCTACCCTGATGTATGGCAGTGAGGCATGGAACTGGCAGAGGAAGGATGAAAGTAGACTGAATGCTGTAGAAATGAGATCCCTGAGGCGTATGTGTGGTAAAACCACGTATGATCGTGTGAGAAACGCGGAGATCCGCAAAGAATGCAAGGCTGATGTAAGCGTAATGAGTAAGATCAAGAAAGGAGCGCTCCGATGGTTCGGGCATGTAGAGAGAATGAACGAGGAAAGGAGTGTAAGGAGAATATATGACGCAAATGTGAATGGTAGAAGAAGTCGGGGACGTCCGAGAAAGACATGGCACGACCAAGTGAATCAGATACTTGAGTCGGGCCATGTGAAGAGTCGGAATAATAGAAGAGCATGTATGAGACGGTGTATGAATGTGAACGAGGCAAGGAGTGTGTGCCAAGACCGAGTTGTTTGGCGGTCCGTCCTCTCTGCCTACCCCTGCGGGGAAACGGCGTGATGGTTAGTTAGTTAGTTAGTTAACTATTTATGTTAACATGTTTTCGTCCTGGAAAGTTTTATTTTACAGAAAAAAATTTCTTCCAGGAAAATCGAAAAATTAGTGGAGATTATCATAACAGATATGAATTTTTCGATATTATGTTAAACTAGCTGGTTACCGGCATGCGTTGCTATGCCATTTATTTAAGAAATTGTTTCTCCCTGCGTGTCCTTTCCCATCCGTCCCGTTTCCCTCCCGCCTCCCCTTTCTCTTCCGACTCCCTTTCCCCTCTTGCGTTCCCACTCCGCCTCCTCCACCTTCCCTCTCCCCACTCCACTCCCCCCCTTCCCCCGTCCCGCGACCCCCCCTTCAGAATTCCCCTCCCACCACCCCCTCCCATGCATTCCATACATTCAGTCAATGTACATTCATGTTTTAACCAGCTCGCGTGCCACCTTTTGGATTTTTTTTACAAATTTCATAATGTCAGAGTTCACCAGTATTTTATACAAACCTTGTCCTGTCAAAAACAAAATACAAAGAACACAAAAAAAGAATTCGGAAGTTATGCACGTACATACATTTGGCGATTCATTTTTAATTATTTATTATGTATATATAAAATACTAATAATAATATAGTATAGATAGATAGATTCTTTATATAGATAGATAGTTTTGGACATTTTCCATGCTGGGAAATTAAAGTTTTACTGAAAATGGGTAAGGAAATATTAATTAATAAAGTTATGATGCCTGATGATATAAATATATCGACTTTGATTTTACGGCCGTATATCCTCTTTACATACTTAATTGAACACGACATAATCTTTTAGGGGATCAACTATCCGAGGGATCAACTGTCCGAGGGATCGATTTTCCGCCGGTTCAACTGTCGGGGGGTCAACTGTCGGGGATCAACTGTCGGGGGATCAACTGTCGGGGATCAACGGTTGGGGATCAATTGTCGGTTGATCAACAGTCGGGGGATCAAATTTCGTCGGGCCAGTTTTCGAGGGACCTATTGTCGCGGGATCAATTGTCGCGTCACCGTTTTTTAATAAATTTGACAAAAATTTAAGATGGGTTGTTTCAAAATGCAATTCAATATTTTTTTAAAGTTAATTTTCACGATCTGTGAGAGTTCTATTCAAGTTCTGTGATTACTTCAGTTTTATGAAACTGGCCTATACTATAATAACAGAACTTGAATGGAAGTTGACACTGAAAATTAACTTAAAAAATTTGACGATTTTTTGAAAAGTTTTTAAATCGTTAATATTTTCTAGTTTAACATCATATTTTAAAAAAGTATTAATTTCGGTTGTGTGTCTGTGTGTAACTCTGGTTCAATCAATTTGGATTTGCTTTGAATTTAAATGTCATTTTCAAAATTGGAACTGAGAATTCGAACTTTTGAAATCGATTCTGATGTATCAAGAATACAAAGAAGCGATATCTTCCTTAAATACTTTTTTTACCAGAAAATCATTTTATTTCCATATTTGAAATGTGTATTTCTTTAGTTTAAATTTCTTAGTATTGATCTGGTCAAGAAAAGTCAGTTTTAGCTACTATGCAATTATCAATCTTACAATTATTATAATATCCCATGATTACAGACAATTGAAATTCCTATGTTTGATGATAGGCAGGTATTTTGTCGCTTCTCCGACTTCATCACAAAATCAGCCACATTTTTTTAAATCACGCTAAAGATCAAAGCAAATTTGAATTTGTTAAATGAGAGTTACGCAGGACGCACAAACAACCGAAATGTTTGCGAAATATGTGTTTTGTGATATAAGTTTATATACCTATATATGTAGGTAGGTACTTTTGTTTGACAAATGTTTTTTTTTTAAATAAACTTCAAAACAAATTTTGACAAAAACAAAATCTACTCGTCTCAGAACAGACATCATCTAGTGAGGCGGGTTACTTTTTAAATTTTTATTTTCATATGATTACCGCACAAGAGTCACCTACTGCTCCCGTCTGGAGCCAGTGAGACAATGGCATCCCCAATTGGGGTATTTGTGCAACGCTTCAATTTTAAATCTTCTTACACCAGGGCGATAATGAGAGTATCTTCCACTCTGGAACGTGGAATTCCAAACCCTTCTATTTATAAACCTCTTTTCGGGTTTGGTTTTATTGTTTAGTGTGGCAAATTTAGTTTACTTTATGATAATCGCAAAAAAAAAAAATTACGCCCGAACCACACAAAATAAATTATAATATACATTTTCGCGTTATTATTTTTGACATCACGATGACATTACGGCAGTCGACGAATTTGGAATAACAAAGTGAACCTTATACCGTCCACCGAAGAATGACTCGACACTAGCCACCCCTATTTTCTGTCACTACTCCTCCGGACGGAGCGGAGAATTTACGTGTTAGGCTTCGCGTCGCTTGTTTTCGTGAATTCAATTTGAAAATTCCTTTTTATTACAAAATTTACGAAATAAACATGTAAAAAAAAAATTCTCAAATATCTTTTCCAACCTTTCCAAAAGCTTTTTCTCAAGTATTTTTAAACTCCTCCCATAAAGGGGCGTGAATTCCGATTTCGAGTTTTTTTCCTGTACTACTGGATCGCCTTAAACCCCAGCGACTGCGTGGTTGAATTTCAGAATCCAGTTCGGAGTTCATGTTGATGCCACACCGCACGCGTCGCACCACAAATAACATCGGTGTATGTGGAATTAAAAAAAAACTGCCGTTGTAATTAAGTTTTTAATTCGAGAATTCGTCACAAGATGTCGCCACTTACGCCGGCAGCTCGTCTGTGGACGTTTCTTCCCTAGGTATAAGTACTACGGATTTATAAATTTATGTATCTTTCCGGATATGCAGAGTTTACATATATGGCGTCATTGCCTGTCACGGTTAATTTAACTCGGTGACTAGCTGTCACTGGATGACAGTGGATCCGAAGAACTGACTATTATTGGAGCCAGTTCTCATCGGATTTATAAAATGGTTACCAACCCTCAAACTTGGCGAAGCCAAAGGAAAAGCCGCCCACAGGGCCTTCCGCAGGTTTTTAACTGCTAGTTTAATTTAATTCTTTATATGATTTTTTACTTATTTTTATTCCTCAATAATAGGATTTTGTTAGCCACAAAACTAGGAATGTTCCAGTCGGCTATATATTACACAGATCAAAATTCTGGAGAATGACCTATCCTACAGTAGGTAGATAGGCACCTACCTACTTTATTGATTGTCTATATCTATATTCTTGATACAATCAGTTCCAATTTTGAAAATGTCTTGATAACTCTCTCGACTCACTCCACTCACTCGCTGCACAAAATAAGTCTTGAAGAAAATAATTTTCCGATAATAAAATAATGATATGTGGAGGGTATTTTTAGGAAAGGAAGGAGAAGAAGTTCTGGGAAGGAAAAGGGTTTAAGGGGTGGGTAGGAATCTGAGAGTCAGTGTGTCCAGGAGTGACGGACATATGAATCCAGGACGGTGCAATGCGATGGGTCGAGAGTCGAGGAGTCCCGCCAATCTTTCTCGATCCGGAGACAATTGGCCACCCGATAATTGATCCCCCTGACATTTGATCCCTTGAACAATTAATCCCCTAAAGATTTGGCCTTCAAGTAAATATGCAAAAGTGATATACGGCCTTACAACCAAAGTCGATATACTTATATCTGAAGGCATCTTGACTGAAAATCCGCTGTAAAATTATTTTTATTACTACTCTCCGAAGGAATAAGCGGTACCTAATAAAAATACGACATACTTATACGTGCAGTCGGCTTAGCGAAAAACCGCTAAAGGTTCCTACATGCATATAATATAACTTTTTTATTAGAATACAACAAAAGAGGCCCAACTTCTCCTAACCGACTGGAGCCAGTGAGACTATGGCATCCTCAATTATGATGGTAAGAGATGTGGATAATGTACCTGGCTATTCAGACCTAGTCATCAAACACGGCTAAAGCCATTTCAATTAATTAAGTCTAATACCTATATATGTCGTACACCAATACGATACGATACGACATGATACGATTGTATCCCCCAGCCAGCCGAACTCCTGTCCCGGTGAGACCGGTACACCGAGGGGCACTGATTTGTTAGGACTTGGAACACGTTCTCTGAAGATGGAAAGGAGGTTGGAGTTTAACGAACCGGTATGAATGGCAACCTAATAAGCTAATATTGGAATTTATAATGGGCAGCAAGAATAAAGGAATGGATTGAGCGTTTTTTCCCCTTTCTTAAGCCTTCCCTCTTCTCGACTTTTCTTATGTCTTCTTGGCTCTTCTTGCTTCTTCGTGGATCTTCTCGCCTTTCTTTGCCTGTTCTTGAATCTTTCCTTCTCTTCTCGGCTCTTCTTGTCTCTTCTCAGTTCTTCGTGGCTCTTATTCATCTTGTATCTTCATATATCTTCTTGTCTCTTCTGGGATCTAATCGTCTTTTCTTGGCTTATTTTGCCTTTTCCTAAATCCTCTCGCCCCTCCTTGGTTCGTCCCGTCTTTTCCTGCCTCGTCTAGAATCTTCTCGTTTCTTCTCGAGTCTTCTCGTCTCTTGATGCCTCTCCTCGACTCTTCTTTTCTCTTCTTGTTATTTTTTCACTGTTCGGCTTGACTCTTCGTGGCTTTATTGTTTCTTCTTATCTCCTCTTGCTTCTGTTTATCTCTTCTGCGATGTTAATTGTTATGGGATCAACTGTCGGGGGTTCAACCCGATCAACTGTCAGGGATTAATTGTCAGGGATCAACTGTCGGGGGATCAACCCGATCAACTGTCAGGGATTATTTGTCAGGAGATCAATTGTCGGGGGATCAACTGTCGGGGGACCAACTGTCGGGGGACCAACTGTCGGGGGGGGGGGGGGGGACAATAATCGTCGGATCAATTGTCGGTTCACCGTATTTTATACCATCCAAACGAATAGCAAATAATTGCAAACACACAGCCGTTTGCAACCAAAATTGGCATGTTTGAGAATTCTTTATCAATTGTCTGAATTCAAATTGGGAGGCGGGAATAAAACGAACACTTCTGCCATAGGTCACCCCAAGTGGTTCACTACATTTGGGGACTTAGCAGGGATGCCCGGGTTCTTGGGGTGAGGTTGTCTAGGTTGTGGCAGCGGATGACCTGGTCACACTGAACCCCAAATTCCTACCCACCCCTCGTACCGTTTTCCTTCCCAGAACTTCTTCTCTTTCCTGTCATTAAAAAGACACTCCACACAGCATCCCCAAAGATGACATATGCCCTGAGGATAAATATTTTCCACATTGCCTCCTGTATGGAGCTAATGTAATAAAAAATAATCACGTAATCAGTTCCAATTTTTGAAATCGCACTAAAGCTCAAAGCAAATTTGAATCAGTCGCTCAGGACCCATTCACATATATTGTAGGTAGATAGGTACCTACCTATATTCTAGGTAGATATATACCTACCTATTTTACGGCATGTCGGAATTCTTGATACAATCAGTTCCTATTTCGGAAATGACACGAAAATTAATAACTTATTTGAGTTTGTTGAAACAGATTTCACGCAGGACTAACGCACGGCATAGGCAACCAAAATTAATTTATTAGATGATTGGTAGTTAGTTTGTCGCTTGTCTGAATTCGTCACATCACAATCAGTTCCAATTTTTTAAATCGCACTAAGGTTCAAATCAAATTAAAATTCGTTAAACGAGAGTTACGCAGGACACACAGACAACCGAAAGTAGTGTTTTTGATGATGTGTTTGAGGTGTAAGTTCATATACCTATCTGCACTATTGTTTGACAAGTGTTTTTTGAATTAACATATTTTGATAAAAACAAAATTTCCCCTTCTCAGAACAGACATCGTCTAGTGAGGGGGGTTACTTACTTGTTTGTGTATGATAATATTATTATTTAAATAAAATTAAAATTTAATACATCATTGAAGAAGAAGATAACACTAATAATCTAAACAAAAATATCAAAAAACACAGAAAAATAGAGAAAGATAATAGGCGCAACTGGGACTCGAACCCAGAACCTCTCGTCTAACCGGGACGGGCGCCTATTATATTACATTGTTGGGAATAACCTTCAAAAGTTATAAAAAGAGAGTTGTTCTTATAAAAAATTGAATATGCTATAGCCACGCCCTATTCTACATACCGCAGATGTCATGGCCCAACATAGCATGACAAGAGGTATGACATTGCTCATTAATGCTCTACCAGCTGATATAGATGTGTTTAATATCACTTTAACATGTTTTAAAAAAATGTGTATATCTATTGTTAGTTGTAAGAAAATTGTACCATAATTGGACTTACCTGTCAGTCGTACAAAAAAAAAATTCATTTAGACTTTTGTAAAAACTATTATACACATTACCCGGTAATTACTTATAAATAAATAAAAATAAAAAAGGTCACGATATATGTTCTTTATAAAATTAAAATCGGATATATTTATTCAAGATGCTATCTAGGTTACAAACCAGTTCTTAGAACGATTGTTTCCAATGAAAAATGTAGTTGTCAAAACAAAAAAAAAACATAAAATTGATCCACGCTATTGTCTATAATATGAAAAAAATAGTCGAAGATTGTTAATTCTAACATTGGAAATATGAGATTAACAATTATGACGGTTTGAATTATGGTTGCAATGGCCGAATAGGTAAACGGCCGAATTGGTAAATGGTCGAATTGCACAAATTATTGGCAGCTTCTTTTTTAAATTAGAAACATTAAAAAAAATAAATAACAAAATAAAATAAATAAATAATTTATGGAATAACCTTTTAAAGTTCTTTTAAAAAGAGGGGTAAAAAAAAATTAAAACTTCTTGTCAACATCTGATTTCGAAAAAAAATCTTTAAGTAATTAGGAATCTTTAAGTAAGGAAATGTACCTATATATATATTTGTTAGGTTAAGAAATGTTTTAAATGTAAAAATAATGAAAAATGTATACTATGCCCTTGTTCATTCTTTACTTATCTACGGAATTATAGGTTGGGGAGGATCTTACAAAAACAATCTGAACTCAGTAAAAGTTTTGCAAAGAATCATCATTAAAGTAATATTTAAAAAAAAAACTACCTTCTCAACAGAATCACTTTTTTTAATTATTTCCAGTACCAAATGTCGATGACATATTCAAGCAAGCTTCCATTATAAACAAGTGCAAAGAAAAAATAACAAAGAATATCAAGATTTTTACAAACTAATGAGAAATGGAAACCAATTTATTACACCTAATTTTAAAACAACTCAAATGCAAAATCATTATATTTTCCAAGCCATAAAATACTTTAATAACCTCCCTTCTGAATTACGCTGTATCATCAACCAATCAGAGCAAATAAATAAAATTAAACAATTTAAAAAAATATATTACATTAAAAAGTAAATAATTTAAAAAAAAAATACAACCTAAGTAAGAATCATGGCTCCCTTATCAGGCACAAGAGCTCCTCTTTTCTGATAAGGTATACATGACCAATAACGACCTTTATTATAAAATTTTGTAAAATATATATGTATAAATGTAACTCGTGATTTATATTACAATAAAAATAATAAAAAAAATTCTGGGGCAGACCTCAGGCCAAAAAATTAAATTTCTTATTTTCTCTTATTTAATTAATCAAAACCAAAATTTCCTCTCTAAATATAAAATCAAATACGCATCAATTTTTAAAATTATTTTAAATAAAAAATTATACAAAGAATGTCTCAATGACAATTTTATTAAAACTTTCTTCATTCAGATATGTACAAGGGAGATAGATACTATAATATTCAGATATGTACAAGGGAGATAGATACTATAATATTCAGATATGTACAGGGGAGATAGATACTTTAATATTCAGATATGTACAAGGGAGATAGATACTATAATATTCAGATATGTACAAGGGAGATAGATACTATAATATTCAGATATGTACAGGGGAGATAGATACTTTAATATTCAGATATGTACAAGGGAGATAGATACTATAATATTCAGATATGTACAGGGGAGATAGATACTTTAATATTCAGATATGTACAAGGGAGATAGATACTATAATATTCAGATGTGTACAAGGGATATAGATATGTAGAGATAGATACTATAATATTCAGATATGTACAAGGGAGATAGATAATATAATATTTAAAAAAGCGAAAAAGAAAATCCAAATCAACACGACGATTTCACGTTTCAAAAAGCATTCTTTACTGAACAATTATAACGGCCATTACCTTAAACAGGTCGGAACGTACAAAACAAATTACAGACCGACGAAATGCAAAACGGTCGAGTTAAAATAGAACTCTGTTAAGCTCAGTCATAAATTGCACATACCGCGCAAGAGTATCAACTGCTCCCGTCTGGATATAATTTTGTTAGCCACAAAACTAGGAAAGTTCCAGTCAGCTAAATATTACACAGATCAATTCTGGAGAAAAGAATCCCATACAGTCGTGACCTACCCTGTTATTTCCGAATTCTTGATACAATCAGTTCCAATTTTGAAAATGACACCAAATTTAAAAGCAAATTTGAGTTTATTTACAAAATAAATAAAAAAATAGAATTAATTTTGTTGAACCACATTTCACGCAGGACCAACGCACCGCACAGATAACCGAAATTCGTATATTTGATAATAGGCAGGTACTTTGCGGCTTGTCGGATTTCAATAAAAAATCAGTTCCAATTTCTTAAAACACGCTAAAGTTCCAAGCAAATTTGAATTCGTCAAACGAGACATTTATTGTATTTGACGACGTATTGTAAGTTAGTTTACCTTTATTTAGGTAGGTACTTTTGTTTGAGAGATGCTTTCGAAAAAGTTTAAAACTTGCTTTATCTGGAAATTATTAAATTGAGGGTTGACACTATCTGAAATGTTTTACAGAGATTCTTTGCAAGGAACTAAATTCGTTAACAGCAGAAGATTATCGGAATCCGTCAATAAAACGGTTTCTTGATAAAAAATACAGAATAAAAGGAATGTTTTTATATTGTTATAATGTATAATTGTAATAATAATTATAATTGCTATAATGATATTTATGAATATACACGGTGTCCGGAAATTTGTAGAACAAGCAGAAAACTGGCAAATCCATATCACGAATGGATTAATTTATCATTGTGGAATAACTTTTTGATTTCAGCTTTCGTTTTCGAGTAAATCGAGTCCATTTTTTTAGATCAAATTTAAAGAAAAAACAGTCGCTGCGGTGTTACCTAATATCAGCTGTTTAATTTCGTTAAAATGCGTTTATGCATATGTCCGTCTCTTAAAGTTTTTAGAAGAAAAGGGAAGAAGAAAAATAACAATCGGAATAAATGGTGCTTTTAGGGATCTATGTGATGTAGATTCACCAGTTTCCCACTTGTGCCACGTGTTTCCGGATACCGTGTATGTGTAACTACAAAGATACCATATTCCTAACTCAACTAGTAAATTACTTTAGTCCGTTTTGGCGACCTTACAGGAGAGTCAAGTTTACACATTCGGGAGGCGGTTATGGGTAGCGCCGCCCCGGGAACCATTTAATAGGTAACTAACATTCCTGCGTTTGATGCAGTGATGGCCGGGTTCATGGGGTGAAGTTGATCTAAGTCTTGGTGGCGATTGCGTTTGCCCACCCACTGGGTGGCGGGCCGAGTTGGGGAGACCGGATGACCTATACTAGACCTTTCCAGCCGGACTCCCTCGACCCATCGCCTTGCGCCGCATTGAGAAGGATGGATTCATACGTCCGTCACTTCTAGACACATTCACCCCAGATTCCTACCCACCTTTCATACATTTTTCTTTCTTATAACTTCCTCTCTTTTTTCCCCTAAAAACACCCTCCCCACAGCATCCCCAAAGATGACATAGGCGTTGAGGGACGAGGGTAATAAAACGTACATTAAAATTTACGGAACGGTCGATTTAAAATATGTCAAAAATAACATGATTTATAAAATGTTGACATAAACTTTACAAAATAAATGTACGCAATAAAATTTTGCATTTCTTATTTTGGACAGTTTTTGAGAATTTATTCTAATCTTCAAATAATGAATCACAAATCGTAAATAGAGGAAATTCATCACTGCCGCCGGAAAACTAATATTTTTTCCAAAAAGTTAAAAAAATGTGTTAGGAAATTGCTTTATTCCAGTAACTTATCTTTGTATTCTTTTTATTCATTACTTTTTATTTAACTTGATACGATGTTTTGTTAAATTATAATTGGTAAGGGGTGTTCTTATTAATATCGATATCGGAAATTTGAAATGCTAATGCTGGACAATAAATCCATAAATGAGTTAAATATGTCAAATTTTCCTTCGAAATATTTCTAGGAAAATAATTACATCTTTTACGACTGACATTTTAAGAAAAAAAATATTCTGGAAAATTTGAAATATGTCCATTAAATATGCTGTTTTTAAAAAAGGATTCTGAGAGATTTACCCATTTTATAATAAAAATTTATAATCTAATATAAGTCTACAAAAACAAGAGATATAAGTTTTTTTTTAAAACTTTCGTCCACTCTCCTGAAAAAATAACATTTTATCCTATACAGCATTTCAAAATTGCGAAAACATGATTTTCATATACGAGAATCATAATTAATTTAGTGAAAAAAATAAAGTAACAATATAATATGAGAAGAAATCATATTAAAGGTAATATTGTGGTTGATCAAAGGACGCATAAAATATAGCGACAGATGGAACCTTGTCCAAACAACCAAAGGGTCGAAGAAGAAGTTAGTATAGCTCTAAGTATCTGGGTGCGTACTGCTCGCACCTTGCTGTGGGCATTTTATTTTATTTCGTTTTGTTTGATTAATTAAATTGTAAAATGAGAGCCTCAGCACCCAGTGAGGGCAAACTATCCAGTGAGGGAAAAGTATCAAGTGAGGGTAGAGTGCTCAGTGAGGGTAAAGTACCAAGTGAGGGTAAAGTACCCAGTGAGGGCATAGTACCCAGTGCGGGTAAAGTACCCAGTGAGGGCAAAGTACCCAGTGCGGGTAAAGCACCAAGTGAGGTTAAAGCACCAAGTGAGGGTAAAGTACCCAGTGAGGGCAAAGTACCCAGTGCGGGTAAAGTACTTAGTGAGGGTAAAGCACCAAGTGAGGGTAAAGTACCCAGTGAGGGTAAAGCAACAAGTGAGGGTAAAGTACCCAGTGAGGGTAAAGTACCCAGTGAGGGTAAAGCACCAAGTGAGGGTAAAGCACCCAGTGAGGTCCACACTATCCAGTAATGTTTAAAAATATACAATTTTTAGAATCAATATTTAAAAAAATTATTTTTTTTCACCAATTTCAAAATGTCAATGTTGTTATTCAAAATAAAATTATTAATGTCCGAACGAAACAGGATTTCCTACCGAAACCGAATATTCGGTACCTGTCTCAATTTCGGCCGAAATCGAAACCGAAACTTTTTTAGACACGTTAAAAATCTATTGTCTACTGAAATTTGTTTAGTTTGTTGAAAATTTTTGGTAGTTTACACGTCCTTAGAGTCTATTTGACACTTGTAGGGGTCATGTCATATAGTCCTCATAGAAATGTTTTATCTCCCTTACTATCACAGTGATGTTAACAGTGTTAGAAAGAGGAAAGACCACGCTTTACATTAAAATAAAACTAACCATAAAATGTACAACTTCATGAAACCAAAGTTTCGAATCACATTTTGAAATAAATTTATGAAATTTCGGGAATTTTTTATAAATTAATTTACATGGAACGACAAAATAGTGAGGTGATGATAACGTTTATATATAATTATATAAAACATACATGTTTATATAAAACATACATATTTATCTAATAAAATATGTATGTTCTATTGTGTTTTTTTTTTCGTTATCAGTAATTTTAGTCAGAAAAAAGTAAGGTAAGCCATTTAAACAACTTCTTTGTATAAATTTAAATCATATATGTATAAATATAAATATAAATCATAAAATTTTTATATTTCAAAAATTATATGATTTAGATTTATAAAATTTGAAAGCGAATTTTTTTTTCCTTTCTAAAACAGTTTTTTTTCGTATACGTTCAGAAATATTCCATTTATTTGGATTTTATTGTGAAGAGGAATTATTTCGACCCTCTAAAATAATACGGTCGGGGCTTTAGGGGTTAAATGAAATAAAATAAAAACAATAATTGAAGCATGTGAAATTTTTATTTATATATTACTGCTATAATACAAACAAAAAATGTAAAAAATAACAAAAAATGATAACAAAAATTTGTCAATAATCAACGCTTACATTAAAGAGGAAGGAACTCATTTATTGAGTATTTTAATTTTAATTGCGTTAACAATCATAACATTATTATTACACGTGTTAGACGAAATAAAAAAAAACAATTATTAAAGTATATGAAAAATAATTATTTTTATAAGTATCTGAAGGTCACACACAGTTAAATCATATCAGGTTTTTTTTGGGGCTTCAAATTAAAACTAAATCCAGCAGCAATTACCTAAAAAGATAAGTACCTACTGTAAATAATGAATTAATGTGTGAATAAAATATAGTCTCTTTTATTTTCAACTTCAATGCTTAATAAATGCCAATAATATATGTAAGAAAGAAGTAATAAATAAAACAAATACTTACCTCATCACTATGCGCGAGAAATAACACATAAACAATCACGCCGGACCGGCCGGTGAACTCTGCTGATGATGGCGGGTGACACACGAGTCACCAACTCAGCCGAGCGACGCGCGAGAATTATTCACGAACGAAGGTTCGGCAGACATTCTGCCGAAACAGAAACTGATGCCGAAACTAGATTTTTTTGCCGAAACCGAAACCGAATCTTCGGTTGGTCACTGAACATTATACCTGAAAAATTTTCGCAAAATGGAATATCGAGATTTTTCGAAAAACCGAAAAAAGACGAAAAATTATGTTATCGATTGGGACTCTTATACGATTAAAAAATATATATATTCTTGACCCTAATTATCCCTCCACACTTTTTAATTAGATTTATTCATCAGTACCTAATACCTAAACGAAAAATGTTTAAATATTAAATGCGTGTATCATATTTTGATTATTTTAATTGGGCCTCTCAAGACAATATCCTGGGTGCGTTACTGTAATAAAAAGGCTTACAATTGGCTGGTGTGTTAATAAATAGGAAGTGACCATTGAGAAATACCAAAACTAGGAAAGTTCCCGTCAGCTATCTTACAATACTTATATTCTTATATGTATATATATCACGGAAATTTGAAATGCTCTAAGTGCAAAACTTTAATTGTTCAGGACAGCGAAAAGAAAGTTTTATATTTTTTCATAATCATAACTCCTGTTTATGTAGACCTATAGATAATTATGATTTTTTTTATAAAATAACGTTAAATAGTTTTTCAGAATACTTTTTGGTAAATTTCTTTTTAAAAAATTAAGTAAATGTAATTTTTATTTTTCAGAAAAAAAATCTTTTAAAAATGCACGTCGTAAAAGGCTCACTTATTTTCCTAGAAATATTTGTACGACGCAGATCGAGAGAAAAAAAAACTGAGAAAAATGACAGATTTTACTCATTTTAAAATTAATTTTCTTTTAATTCAAATCTCCGCTATCGATATTTTAAGTCGCGCCAGATAGGATTTACATACGAATGTAAATATTTAATTTTGGAAAGTGCAATAACATACATGGTTCAATAAAAAAATTAAAACATGTGAATTTAAAAAAATGTATTTGTTTCTTTTTATTTAACAAACAGCAATTTTGCTGTCACAGTGAATGGTCTTAGATAAAAAAGTCTCAATAAATAAATATTCAATCTATCGTATAATGATATAAGTATTTCAAATGGATTTTTCTTACAAATATAAGAAAACATCTTCATCAGAAATACAATGAATCCGTATGGGGAACGTATGGGCGGCCATTTACAAATCTAAGAATTGGATTTGAGATCAAAATATCTAACCAAACTGAAAAATTATTTTTGTAATCAAAATGTATATCAAATATCTAGTAATGATGTGAGCTACTTTATTTATTATTGAAATCAAAAGGTATATCAAATATCTAGTAATGATGTGAGCTACTTTATTTATTTTTGTAATCAAAAGGTATATCAAATGTCTAGTAATGATGTGAGCTACTTTATTTATTTTTGTAATCAAAAGGTATATCAAATATCTAGTAATGATGTGAGCTACTTTATTTATTTTTGTTTTAAATTATAAAATATAGGCAATTAAAGATTTTTGTTTTTCATGATTTTGGGGGCAACTTAGGCAATTATTTGTGAGTAAATGAAAAACATAAAAAAATAATATTACTATACATATTTTAAAAATTACAAAGAAAAAATAAATGAAAAATAAAAAATTCTTAAAAATGCATTTTTTGGGTTTATAAATTTGATTTTTATTTTATATTTCATCGTATTTATATGATAAATATATTAAATTAATTTTTTTATTGTTTTTCATTTACTCACAAATAATTGCCCAAATCACCTCTAAAATCCAGAAAAATTAAGATCTTTAATGGCCTATATCTTATAATTTATAGCAAAAAATAATAAAGTAGCTCATATCCTGACTAGATATTTAATATACCTTTTGATTACAAAAATAATTTTTCAGTTTGGTTGGGTATTTTGATCTCAAATCCAAATCTAAGATTTGTATGAAACGTGCCGAAATGGGCTGCGCAAATGTTCCCCTTAATATATCAAACTGAATTTTATTTTAAGTACTGGGTACCCTTCGAAACCACGGGTTTCAGTCGAAATGCGTACACAATTCTACGACACAAAGATTAGAAAAATAGAAAGAAATATATTATTACTATTCTTTTTATTACTGTCAAGCTTATTTTATAAAAATCCATTTTTTTAAAGATTTTCTTATATTTATTCAATAATAGTATTATAGACTTAACAACGAAATAAAACAACGAATAAGTTGATCCGTGTAACTATATTTACATTTGACAGCTGTTTCACCTTCCGAAGTCATTATCTAAGAGTTTGAATTATTGTTTAAAAGACGACAAACATTGGTATTACTCAATTGAATATATATTTATAAAGTACGATAAATATTTGTATAATTGTTACCTTGCCGTTGTCCATAAACGTTAAAGGTTGTGAAAAGTAAGATCGTCGACACAATTTCTATTAAAAAACGCATTTTGGAAATAAATTTGCACTGAATTTATTTAAAAACAATTGTTTTGAACCTCTCCAGTTCGGAGTTGAAAACACACTGTGCTTCAAACAGTTTGATTAGCATATTTATAAAGTTGATATCAGTGTTTTACCCAGGGTTGCCAGCTCGCGGGAAATTTCCCAAACTGCGGGGAAATTTTAAGTTTTTCAAGAATTTGATGTTTTGCAGGGAGAATGTTTTTGCGGGAAAAGAAAGGGATTTTGAAAATTTTATGATTGACCAACCATATTGAAAAATATGTTTATTCTATGGGAGATTTCATAGTTTATTTTATAGCAGAACTGTAGCATTTATTTCTTAACAATAACAGTAGGGGATTTCTGAATATTGGGACCCGAACTTCCAAAATGACGTATTGGAATCCGCAATTTCCAGTCCCTGTCTAAAGAGCGTAATACACGAGCCCGATTTTCAGCCCGATTCCAATTAGACACAAAAGTCAACATTTTTCGCTTAACGCGATCGCTGTTTTCAACTCTATTTTCATACCTACGATTTCAGTAGGCATCACAACAAACAGTATGGTTCATGTGTTGTTAGCAGTGATGACAATGGAAATCCTAGATATGAAAATAGAGGTGAAAATAGCGATCGCGCAAATCGAAAAATGTTGACTTTTGTCTCTAATTGGAAACGGGCTGAAAATCGGGCTCGTGTATTACGCTCATAACTGAAGTCTAACTAAACACGACGCATTGGAATTCGCCACTCCCAGTCCCCATCTAAGTAAAGTCGTATTGGAATCCGCAACTCCCAGTATCTAACTAAAGTCTAACTAAACATTTATTGCTCTTTTTACCATTTTACAACTCCTGTTGTGAGGAAAATCATTCTGCTTAAACATTTGAAAACAGAAAATAGAAATCGCCTTCGTACATACACTGTGGTAGAAGGGATTAAGAAAGAAGGAGGAAGTTTAGTGTTAACCTAAAAATATGGCTTGATGAAGAAATAAGTTATTAAAAGTAGGTAACTATTTTACACAAGTGTATGCTGCTTATATCGTGTATTATTCTAATTTGTCATTTGTCGTGCACTTTAAGATCCTTTAAATATGTTGTTAATAAAGTCTTATAATAATGTAAAATGCTTTTAGGTAAGTCTAGTTCTTGTGTTAAATTGTTAGTCTCAACTTCAATTAACAAAATGAAATAATTTTTTTTCCAGTTAAAGAAAATTACATTTTCACTCATTTAACTAGAAATAATTATACACATTATAATAAACTAAATATTTCAATACATCGCTATTCAATTTCATTATTTTGTTTATCACGAATAAATACTTATCATTTTTTTTAAATTACCCAGCTTCTTTTCGTTTTTAATGTCGTTTGGGAGGCAATTGTATAAGTTGCCCCCCAAGTAAACAATGGATTGTTATATTTTTTTAACCTAGCTCCTAGCCATACCTGACATACTTGACGGATGATTATATTACCTTAGTTTTATGGTTTTTTTTTCTGCTAGCTATGCAATTTATTGGTTTTTGAGTTGTAACCTATTTTTTATCTCATATAAAGTAAGTATATAATATGTTTTTATCATGATAATGTTCCAAATAAATGATAATTTCGGTAGATTTTGTTTTATTTTGGAGGCAGAATTATAAAAGAACTTGATGGGAAATTGCGGATAATTTGCTATTTCGTTCTTTCCAATTTTGAGATTTTGAACATTTATTGAGGGTATTTTAGAATATAAGCATTGGCAACCGCCTGTTTTTTGGTCATTTCTACCTCCTCGAGCAAGACATGGTTTTTTACCGGTCAACAAAAGTGTGTACATTTGAATGGGATATGTTTTTTTAGCATGGGGGTTACCTTTGTAAATAAGTTAAAAATAAATTAATTATATCAAGCAGTAACTTTAAATATGTTCCGACTCTAACTTCTAAAAAATGTGGGAAAAAATATAATTGGATTTCTGGGGAATTTTTCTTCCTCATCTCATCGACCTGAAAATCTTATTTTTAAATTAAAAAGTTATTTATGTTCTTATAAGAAGGTACTACAAATTAAATGTTTATTATGTTTATTTTTTCGAAAACTGTATTTTTTACTACTATACAAATAAAAAAAATAATAAAATGGTTGTTTTTTTATAAAGCATTATACATTCTATTCTTAGGTTATATTATTTTCTTATTTATATTCGTTTATACATTGTTTTTTTTCCGTCAAAACATGGTAAAACATGGATTTTTTATCCCCGAAACATGGTTTTTAATTTTTGGGACATGGCAATACTTTTTGCTTCATTCACATGCATGCATCGTGTCACACATAGATACTCTTCTGTTTTTAAGACTGTTAAGTTGTTTCCCAGCAGGGGCAGGCAGAAAGGATAGGCCGCCACACAGCTCTGTCTTAGAACGTTCCGCATGTCCATAGGTACCATTTAAGTGTCACTTTCTTATTCTTGTTAACTACGCTCTCTTCAGCCTTGTAATATGTATAAAATTCCATATTTGAAAAAAGGTCAAACATGGTTTTACCGCATGTACGCCTAAGAGATCTCATTACTCAGAACAGTATGTTTTCATCATTCATCTACCAGTTTCATGCCTCACATATTATTGGTAACAGAACTCCATTGAGGACTGTTATATCCGTTTCTTTGGATAACTCTTTATCAACAACTACCGCGTTCAGTTCTCCAGAAGAAAAGTCAAGAGGAAACTCGGTCGCCGAAAAATTTGAACAATAGGTATTTTACTAAACTCTTGCTTTCACTGTCGCTCTTACTACACTGAATACTGATAACTGACTGACAACTGCACCTACGTAAAATCTTCACTCTCGAAGTTTTGTGTTCCCATTTTTCACCTCCAACACTGGACAGATTTTAAAGTTTTTTTTTACAAACCGTACCTACCTATTAGCAGAAATGTATCTTCCTATATATCTGTAGGTTTTGATTTTTGAAAAAAATACATTGTGTACTGAACCTTTGTTGATGGCGTTCAAACCAGGCAATTTTAACGATTTTTGGAATGTCATAACTCCTATAAGAAGTAAATTTTCAGGAAAATCAAAAAATTTCATTGATATCATTATTGAGTCAAAAAAATGATTTGCAGTAGTGTCAAAACCAGAGAGGAAATTGGGGAATACATTTGTACGGACAAAACGCCAACCGGTTTCCTCTTAACGTAGTTTCCTGCATTCACCATTTCTCCAATGATAAACTCAGCTACTTGCTCAACAATTCACGAATCGTAAAACTATATAACGTAGTCTCTTCTTGAAGTAGGCACCATGACTTTGGAGTAAACATTACATAATTGAAGTGCATACTTCATAGCAGGCCCGGACTGGCCAGGTACGCAGAGGGCCCCCGGCGCGAAAGGGCCCCCGGCGCGAAAGCCCCACAAAACGTACAAAAAAAGTTATTATCTTGTTAGTAGTTATTTTCTGTTCTTGGTAATGTTTGTTTACATTTTCAAAACAAAAATACATTTTCATTTAAACATTACAAAATTGTATATTTTGATATTGTAGACTGTGCGAGGATGAGTATTGAAGAAAGATTTTGCGCAAACAAAGACGTTTTACAGGATTTCTCTTGGTTGGACCCCAAAAAGTTTGACTTTATCTTGAAACTCCAAACATTTCCCACAGAAGCTCTGCACAGTGTTTGTAAACTGTGTAAAATTGAAAGAAGTCGGCTGTTGATAGAGCTGCGACAGTTTGCGCAACAATACAGCAACTTCATAGCGGCAGAGTCCCCTGAGAACTACGGAGACAGATGCAGTGACGAAGAAGACGATTTGGACCCAACGGCAGCGGAAACAAATGCTGACATTTACTGCTCTGAAAATAGACAATGTTTCCAGTGTTTGACATGTGCTTTTTCTGTTCTGTTTGAACTTATTCAATCTGGACTGTTTACCAACTGTATATTGTATATAAATTTGTTCTTACCATACCTTGTACCCAAGTCACATGTGAACGAGTTTTTTCTAAACTTAAAATCGTCAAAAATCAACTTCGGTCGTCCTTCGGCCAAGACATTATGTCCAGTCTGCTTTTTATTAATGTCGAGAAGGATTTATTTTATAATTTGGACAAAAATAAAATAATAAATGAAGTAGCTTTAACAGGTTTGAGTTGCTTACAAAGAAACTGTCACTTTAGGGCTAGGGGAGCAAAATGTCGAATCATTTCAGTTAAATTAAGCCCCTTCTATTCTAGTATACAACATTGTAAACTGTTGAACACACAGGATTTTTTTTAAATGTTTGTATTATTTTTCTAATCCCTAAAATCCGTTCGTCATTACTTTTACTACACAAATAATTTTGACATAATTCATTAATGCTTTGGTATGAATAAAATCCTGCCCTTTATTTTAAGCCCCGTTATAATTATTGGCAGTTCTACAGCATGTGTTTAGTAGTGTTGTGGTATCCTAAAAATACCGTGAAATTTCTTATTTCAATAAAAATAATAAAGTCAACAAAAGTCGAAAATCATAATATTCGTATAAAAACCTATATGAATTTCTTCTTCTTTATAGGTGCCAATATAGCGTAGAGACGCGTTTTCATTGTTTTCAAGCACCTAATTTTCAAAAATTATCCGGGGGAGGCCCCCGTTTTCTGTCTAAAACAAGACATATTAAAAATATATATTTAACAGCGTACCAACAGAAATAAAAAAGGATTGCGGTAACATTGCATCTGGTGCTAAGTAACCTCAAATTTACTGAAAACACGACAGCATCAAGAAATAAATTGATAAAAATATCTTTAGGTACATATCGTAAAACATATTTAAACTGCATATCTCGATACAGGAATGCCCTAGTGAGATGTGCAGCTTATGTTTTCATGTATTTCTTATTTTTTCAATAAATGAATAAATATTCATTCTCACAATGAAATTGATCGTAACAAACTACTTTATTTACCTTCAAATGATTCACTCAGTCGAAGATGCAAACAATTTTTTTTCACTCCAAAATTTTGATAAAACTTGATATGGGGAGTTAGTGTAGGCTATGTAAAATAGCCGTGGGGTGCCAAATACTAAGTATATTTTAGCTAGGAGGTTAAAAGGTGTTGATTTTGTCCCCTACTATGTGATTACACCGCTTGTCCAGTGGGTGCATATTAAAATAACTTCCTCGCAGTGTGCAGCTTTGTCTCCGTAGGAGACTCGGACGCCAAACATTCGCCTGGGCCGGCAAATGTATGCTGCACCCTGCAGAGAAGCATGAGATTCCTATCTCAAAGATGGGCATTTATGATATCCCCGCAATTACATGAGGATGGGTTGTAATTAGAATGAAAGATTGGATTACAAACATATAGACCTCTATTTCAAAGTTAATCGTTTACAGGTAGATGTTAAATAAAACTTACCCCCCAGACCGATTGAAACTAATTTAACTAACGATTAACACCGCTGAAGTTCGGGGACGCCTTCCTCCACGGATCCTCGGCCACATCAGCTCGAGCGGCTAGCCGGCCGACTCCGATTCTCGTTCAGTCCCGTGCCTCGGGGTCCTCTAGGGCTTCGCTAAATGTCCCCGGCAACCATCTTACCGTCAGCAAGAGCGACATACCTACATGTCGCGCATCCGCGTGCTCGGCAAAGTGCGTAGGGAGTGGACTCGCTTCCCAAATACGGTATCCGTCCGATATTAAAATCGTTTATGCTCAATCCCGACAGCCAACACATTCGAAGCGAGCGCGGATTAACGTTCGATCGGATCGATTCTACAAAATCGAATCTCCACCTTCCGGAGAACACCGACCCGCGTTTTTCATTCGCAACACCGGACTTGCTTCACGCATTCTCCGTATTTTAATCGCGATCCGAACACGAACTTAATTTGAATATTCATCCAGTTACAGTAACATTTGTTACACTCCACAATAGTTACGCCTTGAATATTTCTCATAAAAATAGCACTGCCGTCCCTACAGAGTCCGTGCCCGTCTTGGGCTCTGTAGGGAATTGAAGTTCGTTTCCGGAAAAAACTTCCTCCTACCTTCACCGCCGGTGTATATGGCTGTCAAAACAGACCATAGACAAGCATAACTTAAAGGTAATACCTGACCGCAATAGTTATAAAATATGAAATAGTTTCATAACAAACTCACGTTCTCTCCTAACCCTTGATAACGTAACAATGAATTGGGATTCTGGTTCACACTTCGTATTAAATTAAAATGGTTGGTGACATATATAGAATATTAAAGGAATCAAACCGTATTAATTAATAGCAATGACCTACAGATGGGTTTTCGGTATCTAAACAGATATCTTAGTGCGAACCGATAATTTTTGTGGCTTACCAAAATTATTTACATTTCCAATTAGAGGTGGGTAAGTTCTGCATTTTGCCGGAAGCTTCCGAGACTTGCTTCCTTTTAAAAGTACACGGGTTCTAGGAGCAGGTCCCGGGTCCGAGTTCTTAGATGCGGACTGAGCACATTTTAAAGGAATACATTATCTTATTCACAGTGCGGTTAAGAAGTTATTTATAGTTGAAGACTATGTATGTATTGCCAAAATCAAAGAGAATCCATTTTCATGTTCTGAGTGTAGTTGTAATTCACCGCATGTAGATTAAATTTAAATCAGTTTTGTGTTCAGAATGTAAAACTTGCAGACTATGCATGTGCTGCCAGAATCAAATAAAAACCATATTCATGTTCTTAGTGTAGTTTTAATTTATCAGGTACAGATTTAATTTTAACCAGATTTGTGTTCAGAATGTAAAATTCCAGTTGGATTAATCTGCTGACACATTTCGAAGGAAAACATTCTCTTATTAAAAGTTTAGTTATTAAATTCTAGTTGCCAGAGTATTTATTTAATGCCAGAAACAAAGAAAAAATATTTTCATGTTATGAGTCTACTTTTAATCCACTGTATACAAACTGGTTTTGTGTTCGGAATACAACGATAAATTAAATAACGATTTTCAGAATCATAGTGTACCGAGTGAAGCTTTACATTTGAGTTGCATACCAAATGCTGCAAAATTTTGAGAATTTGATTGATCCGCGTGTAACAGTTATTTGGGAACTCTAACACAGAACCAATCGTAAGTTAAAACCTGCCCTTCGTTCTCAACACGGTGTAAACAAGTTCGAGATGCGAAATCCTTTTAAATGGATACCATTCTCGATTTGATTTTCGTTGGAAGAATATCATATGGGATTATTAAAAAAATCGGTTCGTATATAGGTCGTAATAAAAAAATATGGTTTCCACAAGCACACCCCCCCCCCCCCTCCTCCCCCGCCGGTGTTTGAAGTATCCAAATAAGGGGGCGGCGAAATTTTCTTCGCCCCGGGCGGCCGACACCCACGTTACGCCACTGACCATAATAGCGAACATAAAATATGATGGCTCAAAACCACTAGCCCTCAAAACAACAAACAACTTGCAGACAATATTTAGATAAGACGATAACGTTCATGAAATTTTCATTTTCATTAAAAATGATGGTCTTAAGATAAATCAACAACAAAATATCCAAAAAGTAGCATTTGTGGAAAATTCGGCACAAATTCAAGACAATTCAAAATTTTTGGGCAGTTCGACGAAATAGAGACCCTTATAACGGATTTCAAAGTCCGAGCCCAAGCCTCGCATCATGCGCATGAAAATGATGAATTATCCACAAATGCTAATTTTTGGAGATTATTTATGTATTTAAACGTGTGGCGACCAGAACGGTCGCCCTCTTTAGCCACAATCCTTGCGCCGCCACTGATATAGTAAGCACATTCTCGAAAGGTACATCTTACCTGCATCGTATTGTTTCATGCCGCACACGGCTACACATTTCGGGAAGCGCATCGAAAGGCCTCGGCTCAACAGCCGTCACATTCTTACGGCCGCGGAATGTTACAGAGTCTTCTCTGTTTTGCGCGGGCGCTCGATATTACATGGCGTTCCGGGTAGCTACTCACACGGTCGGCTATATAAAGCGCAAGTCAGTCAGTCAGTTCCAGTCTCTAGTGCAAGTTACAGTTCACCAACACACACAGACATAGACAGTGCATCAAAACGTTCCAGTGCGGTAACCCGTCAGGTCCACGGCTATATGTCGGACCTGTGCCGGTGCATCATCAACCTTCGAGGACGCAACATCTCGCAGCTAACATGGTCCATCGCACCATCAGCTCAAGAGACTCTCTTTGATATTGGCAGCACAAACATAGTCTGCAAAGAGAATTTTATATCTGCGATGGGAATAAAATAATATTTTCCATCAAAATATGTCAGCAGACGAAATTTTACATTCCGAGCACCCAAGTTGTTGAAATTTAATCTGTATGCGGTGAATTAAAACTACACGCAGAACATAAAAATTGTTTCTCTTTGATTCTGGCAGCACACACATAGTCTGCAACTAGAATTTTATAAATGCATTTCGAAACAGAGAATATTTTCCATACTGGAAAGTAGCGGGGTCTCCTCCAATGCACTTTGAATAAGAGTATATTTTCCTTCGAAATATGTCAGCAGACGAATCTAACTGGAATTTTACATTCTGAACTCAAAACTGGTTTACATTAAATCTGTATGCGACGAATTAAAATTACATTCAGAAATGAAGGTAAAATCTTTTGCCAAAAAGGTCTTTTTGCAAGTCTTCACTGAACACACAACATCGCTTTTTCGCGGTGGTCGCCGTGGTCAACAAATTATTTGATTTGATTTGAATTATAAAAATGGGTTATCATTATTACGTGTCTAATTCGTAAACAAAACAAACTCAATCACTACTCTATTGGCGTTCTTTGACTCTTGCTTGTAACATAAAGAAACCAATCCATAGATCGATATCTTCGGGCCTTTTCTAGGGACGTCTTGCACTTCAAACCAAATGGCTAAAATAGACTAAAGTTAGAGGAAGTTTATTTGACTACCATAGACAATTAGTAAAAATATATAGGAATGCGGGACATGCGGGACGCTTTAGACGATTTGCGGGACTTTTTTTGTGCATATTTAAATGCGGGACAACAAGGGTCAATGCGGGACGGTCCCGCAGAATGCGGGACGGTTGGCCGCCTTACATTATGCGGCAATGCCCTACCTTAAGAAATATTATCGACTATGATAATCTAGTAAAATGTTTGTTCATAGTTTGATATGATTGATAAAAAATACTACATACCTATTAGTGACGTGTAACTAAACAGCTTCGTATTAACCAAGGAATCATATCATAGGTACTAATTCTTTAATCTGCCCATAGATTTCATTGAAGTAAGTGGTGGGAGGCTGTGCGCGTATTGCAATCACTGCTTTCGGGGAATTCCCAATCAGTTTGGGGATGCTATTAATTGGTTGAGTTATAAATAAACCAATCTCTAGATCGGTATCTTCGGGCCTGCTCCATACTAAACGGTTTGTCATCAGTGTCATCGACTTAAAACGACCCGATATGTTTTAAAGGAAGTTCAATGCCATTTGTCTATCTGGCACTCGACCTACTCCGTTAACTCATTAGCCCAGTTAATTATTTAAAAAATATAAAAAATGGTCGTAAGCAGACATATTTACGAATTTAGAAAAATTTTAAACTCAAGGGTACATATTTAAATACTTTTATTTTCAGAAAGACAATCGATAATAACACATAGATAAACTGGATCAGTTCCGCTAATGAATTGCAAAAGAATATTAAATTTATAATTGAAAAGCAAATTTTTAATGATAGGTATGTCGAATCGAAGAATTCGATTGTTTTAAGGAAAGACTTTTTATTATTATTAATTTTGTTTATATTCTGTAATTTCAAATTATGTTTGGTACCTAATACAAACCTTAATAAATGAAAAACCATTGATGCTGCAGTTACTTTTCGATGTTCATTGTTAGCAATGATCAAGAATTACCTTGTGTACAAATACTTATAATCTACCTGGTGAAAGAACACAAGGTAGTTTATCATTGTTAAATAACTACATGTTTTGCCTCACACATGTACATCGAAAATCGATTCATCAGATCATCAAGTAACATTTTTACTTTCGCCCTACCTGTAATTACCGCTGTCCTATCATAAATTCAACTCTGGCTACGGTCTGGCAACGTGTCCAGAAGTGATGTACACGTAATTCCATTCCTACTGTGGTTCAGGGCGATGGGTCCAGGGTCCAGAGAATCTGGCTGGAGAGGAAAAAATACCTCCCTCAACCGGTCTCTCTTGATCCTACCCGCCACGCAGCTGGTACACGCACAGCACGCATCGGCTGCTAAGACCTGGACAAAACCAAATCTGAAACACGTTTATCTACGTACGCTTAACAGCAAGAAAGTTGTACGACCGAGTCATTTTCGACATTGTATTAAAATATCCAGTGTTTTAGACGGCCTTTGTAGTCGAGGGGTAGGGCTCGCGACCAACAATTCTGTATTAAAATATCCAGTGTTTTAGACGGCCTTTGTAGTCGAGGGGTAGGGCTCGCGACCAACAATTCTGTATTAAAATATCCAGTGTTTTAGACGGCCTTTGTAGTCGAGGGGTAAGGCTCGCGACCAACAATTCTGAGGAGGTCGTGGGTTCAAATCGCGGAGTGTGCATTTAAATTTAATGTGATTAATTTGTATTAGTTCCCTTCTTTACTCCGTAGGTTAATTAGACATATCAACTTTTGTCAAAACCCCACCGAGTTGATCGCACAATAAAACCACATATTTTATTTTATTTTGATCAATTCAACTTTTTTAGAAAGTTGACTTGACTTGAATTTCTTTTGGTGTTTTTAGTTAACAGCATAACTTTACACTTAGTTATATTCAATAATTCAATTTCGTTATACGCGAGGCCTTATCAATAAAAACAAGTTTCTCTGAATCATAAATGTATTCACTAATTATTTTATAAAATATTATTAGGAAGGATGTGGTTGATAACATATTTTCAAATCACTGCTGACTGTTTTCTATCTAGTCTGGTAACAATAACAGGAAACCAAGAGATAACGACACTCTCATTATTTAAACTTGTGGCGCTCCACTTCCTGTTAATATTTGAGGTACCTAAGTACCAACATATTCAACAATATACGGGGTACGTATCTAATGCAAATGACAACTTGCAAGGCTTAGAAATTGTTAATAATGCTCGTTTGACATTTCATGCTCATTGAAAAGTTCTGATAATCGGCCACAACGATGTTGGGTTTTGTCATAAACAATTCTAAGGAGTTGATCGTCCTTGGAGCTATACGGCTACTTTATTTTAGCTTAACGCGTAGCATTCTCTAGATCGGGCTCAGGTTGAGGGCCACAGGACACCGTCATGCACCTAATAATGGTCGAGATGATTAAACAAAAATATTAACCCGTTTTCTCTGTACTTGTTTTGTTTACCATAAGTATTTATTTATGTATTTTTTAATCGCCGAAGAAATATTTATCTAAACGCCTATTTCGTATTTGCCGATGCTAAGTAGAGGGTAAAAAGGTTTGAAGTACTGACCGTGCCCAACGGAAACCGGCGTGAACGTCTCAATACGGTATGGTCACTGGACAATAATCATGACAACAAAAAGTGATCAAATTCAATGATTTATTTATTACACAGAGGTGCATTCAAATTATTCAACGGATATTGGTAGGTGCCTTTAAATTTTTTGGTAAATCATGTATTTATTGGTTTTCATGTTTACGGCACAACATGTGAAATTTTAATTTATTTTCTTTATTCATTGCTTTGATGGTTACATGCCCGTCATACCACACACATGCCCGTGTTATGGCGGTCATTAAGAGTGATCGCGGGCACTCATAACCTTCGACAATAGGTATTTTAACCTATTGGCCACAAACCCCGACAGCCTGCCGGGTGTGCAACTCAGGTAGGTACCTACTTAACCACAAACCCCAGCGCGCCCCAGGGCTAGAGTAGGTTCGCCAAAAAAGGATCAACGCGCACGACAGTAATATTTTTTGATAAAACTTTAAATGCCGAACGCTTTGTAGATAATTAATCATTCATTTCATTGAATTGGCAGTAATATGTTTCTTATGTTTTTTCCCTGATAAGTTCCAAGTTTTATATTTATTTATTTGATGCAATATATTTACAATTTATACACAATTCAATGATGTTGGCCTCACTGGGTGGTTTACCCGTGCTGAGGCCTCCATTACAAATACAAACCTACCTACCTACCTCCCCTACCTACCTCAACCAAGTCTAGTGTTGACATATTTTTTTGTCTACGTAAAATTATTAAAAATCATCAAACAAAACAATAGTGAGCTAAGTCTAAGTGCTCAAATTTTATAAACTGTAGACTGCGCGTCAAACTAACGAATTTTTATCGTGTGAAGTGGCCTGCTTTAGTGTTTTTTACCCACATTTTAAAAACTGCCATGAAGTGTCAAACTCTACCCACTGGTAAAAATAAACTGTTGTAAAATACAAATAGTGCCTCATTCGAAGAAATCTAAGTGACGCTAAAGTGATACCGATCCTATAATATCCTGTCCTATAATAATATTATCCATATAATATATATTATTATCACTTTTTTACGGAAAGATCGTGTAAAACAATATAATCATGAATACAAACTGCATTGTTTGTGAAAAAAACATTGACAATCCATCAGACCTTATAAATATGCTGTGGTGTCTGTGAAAAAAACCACCACCTTGTATGTGCAGAAATTACTGAAACGACACGCCGCAGTGCCAGGAGTCTGCAATGGAGATGCAAAAAATGTGTAAAAAATGCTAAAAATAACAAGCCAAAGCATACGAATAATGGAATATTATCAAACAACGAACAAGAACCGCCATCTATTATCAAACAAGCAAAACAGTTAACTCAACCGCCGAAACCTGAACTATCAAATCAATCAATTGACACAGAAAACATACCATCTGAAAATATAGATGGCGCCAATAGTCTCTTAACCTCCCATTTATTTATAAAAGAGTTGACAGATTTTAAAATATCCATAATGAAATTTGTGGAAGAAAAATTTGTTTCATATATAATTAATGTAGTTTTAATGGGGGATCTTAATATTAACATTTAAAAAAACAACGAACATCCCCAGTGCCAAGACTATCTAAACACACTAATGTTCCACGGAATGGAAAGCACAATCAATTCAGCAACACGATGTACACCAAACTCCTCCTCCTGCATCGACCATATTATGGTTAAATCAAACAACCAATACACCTCCGAAATCCACATGTCATCAATTACAGATCACTACGCCACCTCTTTCACAATGAGTTCCAAACACAACGTACAAAACAAACCTTCATCTAAAATAACGAAGAAAACAATTAACTATGACAATCTTAACAAAACGATTAACTCCAAATCGTGGGACACACTCTTTAACAAAACTAATATAGACGACGCCTGGAACTACTTCTCTACCTACCTACAAGACATCCTTGTCCAAAACACCAAAATCATCTCAAACACCATTCCCAAAGCGATCAAACCTCTCAAACCTTGGATAAACCATACTATAATCAACTGCATTCGGAAACGCAATTCCATACATAAAAAATGTGCCACAAACCCATATGATATCACACTCTATAATTTCTACAAAAGATACCGTAATATCTGCACACAAGTCATTAGGAAAGCCAAAACACTATATTACAACAAACAAATTTCCGAATGCAACAATGACCCTAAAAAATTATGGAAAGTCCTCAAGGAAGCTACCAATTCAAATAAAGCCACCGACACCTTAAACTCTCTCAATATAAAAGATATCACTGTAGACTTTACATCGAACCCCAACACAATTGTCAATTACATAAACCATTACTTTACAAACATAGGTCCGGAACTAGCAAAAAAAATCCAAATAAATAACGATGCGCTTGGTCCAAGTGACCACGCGACCAATAATGATTTCCCAACCCGCTTTGTTCTTAAAACGATCACAGAGAAGGAAGTTTCTATAGTAATAAACTCGCTCAAAAACTCTTCATCAACCGGGATTAATGAAATACCCAACAATGTTCTTAAAAAAATTGCCCCTGGTATACTTCAACCATTAACGCATCTACTTAATATTAGCATCCGCCAAGGGCTATTTCCCTCCATTCTAAAACAAGGTCTCGTTATCCCTATTTTTAAAACTGGCTCCAAACTTGATATTAGTAATTATCGTCCTATTACGTTGCTAAATTCCCTCTCAAAAGTATTCGAAAAGATCGTCAATAATAGTCTCATGGAATATCTCGAAACCAATAACTTAATATCGCCGCTGGAATTTGGTTTCAGAAAACATAAAAGCACCAACGATGCTATAGCCACAGTCACTGACCATATTTCTGGCCACCTGGATAAGGGCTTGAAATGTCTATCGGTATTTCTCGACCTATGTAAAGCATTTGATACAATCTCACACAGCAAATTAAAACGCAAAATGTTTAATATAGGTATTAGGAACAAAGAATTAGGCCTTCTCTCCAGCTTCTTATCTGACAGATCCCAATGTGTTAAACTCAGTACCAAAAAGAGCCAGAATTTGCCCATTAGTTACGGGGTCCCTCAAGGCAGTGTTATAGGTCCAACCCTCTTTCTTATATATATTAAGAGCCGATTCTCCGAATTTCTACCCATTTCTTGTAAATCTCCCTTAAACATTTAAAGTTTTTGAGCTCTTAAAAAAATATATGTGATTCTTGAAGATATTATCTAGTGGTTTATCGCGCCGAAACGCAAATTATATAAAATTCCCTCGATAGAAATTAATCGCAAAGTATACTCCGAAAATTATGATTTACAAGAATCTTTCCATTATTTTAAAAGTTATGTCAATGAAAAAATTCACTATGTTCCTTTAAATAAAACTAAAGTGAATTATCGCGAGATTTTGGCTCTTTTTTAAATAAACCGTGATTAATTAAATATTTTAACAACAGGCGCTTACGTTTTTTAATTCTAAAGATCATTTTTACAGGCCATCTCTTTTTAACGCGCGTGTAACCTATGTGCCTTTCAAATATTCGTCATTCGCTGTCCAGACAGCTCGCTATACAGACGTGTAGTCCTACGTTTCGTGATTTATACACGTACCAAAATAATAATATTGTTTACGAAAATGGGAAGAACAAAACAAAAAAGTCGTATTTCTAAGCGTAAACATTATATCAAAAATCGATACTCGTATTTTTTAGTATTATTTATGTAATTCTTATTATAACAAAATAATTTTCAATTTATTTGTGTATTATATAACAAAGGTGACAGTTATTGTTTTATCTTTTACAGAATGCGTACTTTGGGAAATAAATATATTTCCAATGCTTCGGAAACTGAAATTCCCGGCTAAGCTTTTTTAATTAATTTACTTTTTTTAAATGACCATTGAATGTAAAATCGTTTCTTTTGCTCATTATAACCAAAATAATTTTCAGAACCATTTGTGTTCTATTTTTGACAGTTAGTAGATAGTTAGGAAATAAAATCAAAAAATCAACCTGCATTTAATTTACAAGGTTCTAATATCACGTATTTTTTTTATTTTGCTGCGCTTTGTAGAGTTTTGATAGAGTTCTAACTTCGCCTTTCCATATTTTGAAAGTTTGCAAAGACGAATTTTCGTAATCTATTTAACTTTTTTTTATTTGCGGTTCAATCTTATGTAAAATATTTTTTTTCGTCATATTCATTCGAAGAAATCTAAGTGACCCTATAATAATACTATCAATTTATTATACATTATTATCACTTTTTTTACGGAAAGATCGTGTAAAACAATATTATCATGAATATAAAGTGTATTAATTATTATTTTTAATTGATAGACTAACGTTTAAACAAGATTTTTATGCATAGCACAAAGGGTAGATAACAAATATTATAATCAATAATTATCAGCCTGAAACACTCATCTACATTGAAAAAATCTTCCGAGAAAAGATACTGGCCGCCAACGGTATTGGCGGTAACGCCGTTGGCGGCCAGTATCTTTTCTCGGAAGATTTTTTCAATGTAGATGAGTGTTTCAGGCTGATAATTATTGATTATAATATTTGTTATCTACCCTTTGTGCTATGCATAAAAATCTTGTTTAAACGTTAGTCTATCAATTAAAAATAATAATTAATATTTGACAAGTTAAAGTATTTCAGCAAAAAATGCAGACATAATTAGTCTCGACGCCACCTAGCGGGAGATTTAGTATTAACAATACCTCTCTCACAAAAATAAAGTTGGTTGTTTTCAGTTGGAAAAATGTAATAATAAGTAATTGTCGAATGAAACACTAGTATATATTGAATTATTTGGCGGGTATTAGATAAGCCGCCATAGCTCAGTGGTCAGAGCTGCTGACCGGCAATCAGAAGGTCACGGGTTCAATTCCCGTTGGCGGCCAGTATCTTTTCTCGGAAGATTTTTTCAATGTAGATGAGTGTTTCAGGCTGATAATTATTGATTATAATAAAGTGTATTGTTTGCGAAAAAAACATTGACAATCCATCAGACCTTATATGCTGTGGTGTCTGTGAAAAAAACCACCACCTTACATGTGCAGAAATTACTGAAACGACACGCCGCAGTGCCAGGAGTCTGCAATGGAGATGCAAAAAATGTGTAAAAAATGCTAAAAATAACAAGTCAAAGCATACGAATAATGGAATATTATCAAACAACGAACAAGAACCGCCATCTATTATCAAACAAGCAAAACAGTTTACTCAACCGCCAAAACCTGAACTATCAAATCAATCAATCGACACACAAAACTTACCATCTGAAAATATAGATGGCGCCAATAGTCTCTTAACCTCCCATTTATTTATAAAAGAGTTGACAGATTTTAAAACATCCATAATGAAATTCGTGGAAGAAAAATTTGTTTCATATATAAATAAATATGAAGCTCTCCTCTCACAAAATAACGAAATAATAAAATCTATCCAATTTATGGCAGATCAACAAGAAGACCTAAGAAAACGGATAAATGTTATGGAAACGGCACAAGAAAAAGTCAACGAAGAATTTAATGCACAAAAAAATCACAATAATATACTACTAAATACCATTTCTAAACAAGATGAAAAAATTGATAAATTGGTGTATCTAAGCCAAATTTGTAACATTGAGATTAGAGGTGTTCCGGAGTCCGACATTGAAAATAATACAGAAGTTTTCAAAAAAATCTGTATAATTATCAACTACGAAAATATCGACGTGCATTCTGCAATAACAAAAATCTACAGGCTGGGACCGAAATTCTCCAACAAAAATCCAAGACCTATCGTAGTGACGTTCAATACCATAACATCGCGGGATGACTTCCTATCCAAATTCAAAATCTACAAGAAATCCACAACCAGGATGACAAATAAAATAAATAAAAGGGACCTAGGATTATCGCAAGACGCCAAACACATTTACGTATCAGATCAATTAACTCAAAAAGGAAAAATTTTATTATTTCAAACAAAAATTTTTGCTCGAGACAATAATTATAAACACTATTGGTCCACCGGAGGGCGCATACTTTTGAGACAAACTGATACCTCCAAGATAATTTCAATAAATAATATTGCTGACCTGGACCGTGAAAAACGTCAATCACTGTGACTGACGATACAAAGTACTGTGCTGCTACATCACTCCACTATACCTACTAGATACTAATGTCTGTATTATATTATGCTTTTATCCGTTATTCTGTTATACTTTTTGTGAACCCCTACCCAAATCTGATAAACAAACTCACTACAAAATCATTTGTACCTTTCCATTCGCATTGTGGTATTTCGCTTGTTAATCTAGTTGCCTCCTTGATGTTAACTTATTTATCTCACCAAATTATTCCCAACAGATATACTTACCTTGCTTATTATCCATTACATTGTTTTAATATACTTTAATATTGTTAATTCTATAATCATAACTTTTTTCCCTGGTTTTTTCATGATTCATACCACGATTTTCGACAAGATAACAAATACTCAAAATAATGTACTATCCTTCTTCTTATTATTATTATTTAGATCGATTGTTTTTTGTTTTTGTCTTATTAGTCACACAACCACCATGATATTTTTCACGAGATATCTTCTCTCATCTAAGCTTATCTGGTTTTTAACACAATCAGTGAGAGTATATTATGTAATCCTATATTTACAGCAAATCTATATCGAATGAATATAATACATAAATTAAACTAGAATATAATACACACTATCATCCATCTTATTTATGTAGTAATAATTATTGATTTAAATTTTTTTAGTAACTTGAACAAGATGAAACTGAACTGTTATTACTTTAAATATTTCCGTCAATATATTAACTTTTCTAATGATTGCTCTCTTAGTACAATCATAAACACAACTAATATATGTATTGAATATCTTATCTTACAGATAAATCATTTTGAAACATACACAATTGCCACCATCTATATTGCAATCTCAAGTCTTCTAATATCTTTTGTGATACAAGTATATAATCTAACCACCAATATTTTCCTAACAATTTTTTATACGAGTCATAGCAATAATAATTATACGTGTACTCAATATACATTCTTATATTCCTTATTAGATTCCTCTGGTTCTATCATAAAAACCTTAAAATGTGCTATTTCATATTTTTATTGCCCAATATTCTTACATTGTAAACGGGAATCAATTATACCACACACGCATATACATCTACTAGCAACAACATTAATTTACAGTAATATTTTCAATGTGACACTTGATATAAATATCACAATACTAATAGAACTTGGAAAATATATACTGCAAATTCTCAAGTTCGGTTTTTATCACTCTTTTCTATTTTTTATTATGTATAACTTTAACATTTTTACCATGTGTTTACACTAGACTTCACTCAAAATAAACTATCCTTAATTGATCACCATGAAACAGGCAGCCGCCTAGTATGGTGATTTAATAAATCTAATCCAAGTAAATGTCTAAATATGTAACATGTATTTTATAAATAAATAAAATAAATAAATAAAAATATTTTAATGGAAAATATTTAATTAGAACGTTGCCAGAGTACAGAATTGCTTTAGTTAGAATCTACCTAGTACAATGAATTATTATGCCGTTGGTAGTTGCATCATGTTCTATCTGCATGTTTAGGTACGTTCAAAAATGGTAAGTATATGTCCTATTTAAATATTATTAATTTTAAAAATATTAATCTGAAATACTTTACAAAAGATTCAACCTCAAAATCAGAAATTGGTAAATAAATAATGAGAAATCGTCTTTGCAAACTTTGACATCTCATATCTTTACATCGTTAGCAACAAACAACTAATAATATCTTGTAGTATAATAGTGCTTTCCTTATGAGACAAGTAATATGTATAATAACTATGTAAGTACCTAGAATATGTAGAAAGCGTCCTGGTCAGATCTCCGATCTACCGATGATTTCGTACATTTAATAATACCTTTTTACTCGGTGGATGCATACTGCCGGCGGCGCGCTGCGTTTTGTCCAATGTATTCAAGAGCATCGGTTTCCAGGGGTGCATCTCAAACTTTAGGGAATTACATCAGCCTTACATTCTTTGCGGACCTCCACATTTCTCACACGATCAAACATGGTTTTACCACACATACGCCTCAGGGATGTCTAAAATAAACTCTGTTATTATATTTCAGATGTGAATATACTCAACTTCAGAACGTTATGTCCACATCTTGTAAATATGTTGAAGCACTGAGGTAACAATAAAATCATTTAAGTCCTTCACTTTTATTTAAAAGGTCTCTTCTTGAAATGTATTATAATCAACGATTTTATTTTGTTCTAGCTTCCACGAAAAACGGGATAACGTACCTGCCGAGGACAATGTACATAATGTATAAAGGTAAAATGGATTTAAGATTTTCGATAAAACTATCGTGTTGTAAAAAAAAAAATATTCTTAACTTTATTTTTTATTACAGTAAATCTGAAGCACGCGTATACGTGAACAAAAAAAACATCTTAGGAAGAAACTCATCGGCCGGAGAGGTCTTTCACAAAGCATTTACAATTGGTATGATATGGTGATTTATTTCACTAAACTAATATATGTATTTTATTTTACTAACGAAAAAAAATATGTTCCGATGATGTGAATTACTAATCTACAAACTTTCTGCTTTTTGTGAAAAAACATCCGCTTTATTCGAAAAAAAAATCTGTAATACAGATATTAAAAAGTCTATCATACTTATAATGATATTGGCATGCAAATCATTATCGATATCCATTTTAATTTCTTTTTTTTTCATAAATCGGTATCCATTCTAATGCTGCTTTTGCTTTTATAGGTTGGATAAAAATGATGCAGTCGAAGGAGGAGAAGAAAGACGCATCGTCGACATTTTCTATTTTGTAAGCCAACTGCAATCCATATCGGACCATTCTCCTTTCGGATGCGGATTTGGAAATCTTACTGTTAAATCTGAGAAAAGAGTTGGCCTAATGTTCAAAATACTGTTTGAATGTAACATGTGTCGCGCCAAATTTACAGTCAACACATGCGACCCAAAACCTAAACATACCATGGATGTAAATTCAGCAGCAGTATCGGGGATGACTCCTGCGGGAATTGGGCTTGCTCAACTATCCGAGTTTTTGACGGCTGTTAACATACCTCTGATGTGCAAAATTTATTGTATTTTACTTGGTACAACATAGTTTAGGGTTCTTTCACCGTTTTTATTGGCCCATCTCGGAACCACCAATTCTTCATTGTATTATGTTAGTGATTAAATTATATTTGACAATTTAAACAAATAAGATTTAGAGAAGTTAAAAGTAGATCGTAAATTATAACCAATAAAGTTCAAAATTAAATTGAAAGTTCACTGATAACTTAAACTATTAAAAATAGTACTTGTAGTAACAAAAAATTCTTACCTATGTGAATAAATAATGTCCCCTCCACACATAAATACAGAAACTGCTTTTTCGAGATCATCATAAAAAATGTTGGAATGTAATTTTATGATGCATAAATGTTATATTACTCTTTATAATTATTATTGAATTGTTTAAATTAATAAATAAATAATTACAAAAAGTCTTCTTATAAGTCTTCTCTTCTTAAGGCGGTACACAACCCTAATAATTTTTGTTTGCTCAAAACTCACATTTTAATCATTTCCGGCGAATTCGTAACTATAATAACTTTTTTATTCAAACCGATACCCGGAGATGTAAGTTCTTTATATTTTAGATTAATAAAAACAATACGTAACTGTGGTGAACGTATGTCTTGCGGTATGAAAGAGACATGCGTGTATGAGTGAGACAACATGAGGAACGTATAAAAGGGTGCGATTGTTGTCCATTCGTCCTCTTACCATCAGACTTCCTTAGAATAACATTGTACTTTATCCCGGAATAAACATCAATAGTCTACCTACGACTTATTATTGCTATCACCCTGTAGGGAGAGAACTATATTCAGAGGAATCTGGATACATAGAAAGGAGTCCAGAAATATATGGGATAACCGGCCACGGTTATATATACACATTAATTTATTTTACATACAACAATTTTAAAACTTTATAACCCGATTTTTTCAAATATAAAGTTAGCGGTACACACCAGATTTTATTTTTCTAGACGATGTATTAATAAATTCGGGAGGGAAACATTTAGAAACATCTTAAATATTTGTAACACGTTCTTCAGAATTAATCAAAATGAACGCGGCGGAAAGGTCGAATCTTCAGGCCCGCTAGGGAGAATTCGACCGTACGTTCATCCAATACGCCGTCCCATGGGAGTATATTTGTTTACACTCTTTCTTCACTTACGTCGTTAAGATTCCCACATTATTTTTCTTCTTCTTCTTTTCTTTTATAGGGCAAATTCGACAGTAGGTCCGTCCAATACATGGGTCGCGAGTCGCAATTTGTATACACGACTTCTTTACTTACGTCGTTAAGATTCTGAATGGTGATGACGAAGGAAGGTGATTCTACATGATAGTACAAGTAAAAGAGGTAAATAATTTATTTCTAACGTTTTTAGGTAGTTTTCGGGTAAAAAAGTTGAATTGTTTGCTTATAAAAAAGTATGTTCTTCTACGGAAAAATATTTTTATTAGGAAAAAAAACATTGAAATTTCGAAAAAAAGTTGTCATTTTTACATATTTTACTACATTTAGAATCTTCTCCTGAAGTTTGTACACTTTATCCCCGGAAACCCTGTATAGATAACCTTATGAGAAAAACCTTAATTAATTTTTTTTTTTTTTTTAATATATATATAGTATATATATATGTATATATAATTTTTTTTTCATTAACTCCACACAAGAGGACCTGAAGAAAATGATTCCCCTCAGTCCTATATTATCTTTGGGGATGCTGTGTGGGGGGATTTTTATGAAAGGTAGGAGAGGAAGTTCTGGGAAGGAAAAGGTGTTAGGGTTAGGGTGGGTAGGAATCTGTGACGTGTGTGGGAGTGCTCAGTAAGTAATAAAAAAGATATAGGTATGTATCTCTTTCGATTTTGTAAGATGTGTTTTTTCAACAAAAAGAAACACGTAAATAATATAGCAACATAGAACTAAAATTTAAAAAAAAATTATTGAAAAAAAATACCCGCGGGCCAATGATGATGAAATACAACCCTGATATGTAGGAAGGAACACGTGTGCCTCCAAACGCGGCGATGTCGTGACGTCAGAAACTTTGCTTGTAAGTAAATGTAAAATTTTAAATTTTTCACATTTGTTTGTACGCTGCCCTAAAACGATCTATAAGGTATATATGTTTTTTCGTATTCGAATAGCTGATTACATTTTTAAAAATAAAGTCCGCGATGCATACCCTCTAAAGTAGCTGGAACTGGGTTATTTTTGTGATTGAAAAAAATAAACGCGCTCAAGACTATAGAGAAAAAAAAGCGCAAATCTCGAAGCACAAAGCGACCTAAATTCTGCCATGTTACGACGCGTCCTTTTTGTAAATGGGCACGTAAAGCAAACTGAATTGGATTGCTGTTCAATAAAACTACTGACTTTATCAACGAACAATATTGATAAAAATCGTGTTACTTTGCAGTCATTTTAACAGATGGCGCTAAGGCAAAACATTCATTTCTTTATTTATTTTAATGAGACGATGGAACCTCTGCAGGAAGGTTTTCAAAGTATAAATCGTAGAAAGAACCGAATCGCAAATTCTGATTTGGGAGAACCGGCCCTTAACGAGTTATGCAACCTAGATATCGATGCCACTATTATCAGTTTCGCCGATGACACTGTCCTACTCTTCTTAGCAAAAGATTGGCTTACTATTTATTCCAAAGCGGAGGAAGGAATTCAACAGGTAAAATATTGGCTTGACTCGAACATATTAACTCTAAATGTACAGAAAACTAAATACTTACTGTCTAGACTCAACAATATCCCAAAGTCAAACCTACCCCCGCCATTAAAAATACACGTATGTAAATATTCATCTCTAAACCGGAACTGTGACTGCCCATGCCTAGAGCAAGTAAACATTATCAAATATTTAGGAGTAACCTTCGATACACATCTAAATTGGAAGCAACATATACATAATACTACAAACAAAATTCACAAATCTATATACTTTTTCAAACAAACACGCAATTTCCTTAACCTAAAACTTTTAAAAACAGTAAATTACTCACTGTGCCAATCTCACGTCGAATACGGAATTTTAGCCTGGGGTAATGCATATTCCAATGCCCTTGATCCCATCATGAAAGCACAAAAACTAATCATAAAAATAATTCTTAAAATGCCACTTACTACAAGAACGGATACTATATTCAATTTCTTCAAAGTTATGGACATAAAACAGCTCTACTCAAGATCCATACTAATTAATTTACACAAAAACAACAAAACACTATACAAAGCTACACAAACAATACACAATACCCGAGCCAAAAACAACGAACTTCTCCAAACTCCTTTTTCCAAAACCACCTTCGGGCAAAGACACTCTAAATACATAGCTTGCAAACTATACAATACACTACCAACTACGATCAGACAAACTGACTCCTTTACAAAATTCAAACAAGATATTAAAAAATGGATTATAAGTATTGGACGCCTCACTATTACAAACATCTGTAAAATAAATCACACATAGACAAAAATAACTATTTTATATGGGTTAGGTTGTACCCATATAAAATAAATGAAAATAATGGAATCCTGTCAAATTAACCTTTAAATAGATTAGGCAGAATTTACTTCTCTACTTCATCTCCAACATTAATAAAATAACTCTCTTTAAAAGATTTATCACCCTTCCAATCATCTTTCTGTTTTAATTCTATTCAAAGTGATATGTATTTTACCTTAAATATCCTTGTAACTACAATATTCATTTATATACCTGTACGCCTGTCTCGACACAGGTATACCCTAGTGAGACAGGCATATACATAAAACCATTGTAAATATATTTTATAATAGATAAATAAATAAAAAAAAATAAAAAATTAAATATTAATCTCCTCTCTCACAAAATAACGAAATAATAAAATCTATCCAATTTATGGCAGATCAACAAGAAAACCTAAGAAAGGGGATAAATGTTATGGAAAAGAATTAACTGCACAAAAAAATCACAATAATAAACTACTAAATACCATTTCTAACAAGATGAAAAAATTGATAAATTGGAGTATCTAAGCCAAATTTGTAACGTCGAGATTAGAGGTGTTCCGGAGTCCGACTTTGAAAATAATACAGAAGTTGTCAAAAAAATCTCTAAAATTATCAACTACGAAAATACCGACGTGCATTCTGCCATAACAAAAATCTACAGGCTGGGACCGAAATTCTCCGACAAAAATCCAAGACCTATCGTAGCGACGTTCAATACCATAACATCGCGGGATGACTTCCTATCCAAATTCAAAATCTATAGGAAATCCACAACCAGTATGACAAATAAAATAAATACAAGGGACCTAGGATTATCGCAAGCCGCCACACACATTTACGTATCAGATCAATTAACTCAAAAAGGAAAATTTTTATTATCTCAAACAAAATTTTTTGCTCGAGACAATAATTATAAACACTATTGGTCCACCGGAGGGCGCATACTTTTGAGACAAACTGATACCTCCAAGATAATTTCAATAAATAATATTGCTGACCTGAACCGTGAAAAACGTCAATTATTGTGACTGACGATACAAAGTACCTACTGTGCTGCTACATCATTCCATTATATTAGATACTAATGTCTGTATTATATTATGCTTTTATCCGTTATTCTGTTACACTCATTGTGTACCCCTACCTAAATCTGATAAACAAACTCACTACAAAATCATTCACATTATGGTATGTTTCGCTTGTTAATCTAGTTGCCTCCTTGATGTTAACTTATTTATCTCACCAAATTATTCCCAACAGATATACCTACTTACCTTACTATTATCCATTATATTGTTTTAATATACTTTAATACTGTTAATTCTATAATCATAACTTTTTTAACTGTTTTTCATACTCAAAATAATGTACTATCCTTTTTCTTATTATTATTATTTAGATCGATTGTTTTTTGTTTTTGTCTTATTAGTCACACCACCACAATGATATTTTACACGAGATATTATGTATTCTTCGATAAAGGTATCATACACTCCCAATATCACACATTTTACAACTCTTATCAAAGTAGGAATTATTATTACTGATAATCAAGTTGACGAAGGCATTATTGAACAATTTGTTGATAAATGATTATAAAATTAATTTATAATACATTTATATTTTCGTTATTTGTTTTTGGGGTGTTATGCCGTGTTGCGCTACCTCCTTCTTTAGCCAACGTTTCGGACTGCATTGTAGTGTCCATCATTAGGGCAGATCCGGCAGATCCGACAGATTTGTCGGCAGATCACATATCTGTCGGTAGATCACATATCTATCTGCCGACACTGCAATGCTGTCCGAAACGTTGGCTAAAGAAGGAGGTAGCGCAACACGGCATAATATCCCAAAAACAAATAACGAAAATACTTTTGGCCGTGTCTAAAATCTAACAATCTAAAAACGTATCTACATTTATATTATTTGACCGGTCAGTGGTGGAGTGGGTCATAGCGCTTGGGTCCCACCCGGGCGTCGCCTGTTCGATTCCTCGCCTGGCTAAGTCCTCCATCACAACACAAGCAACATTTTCGGCTTTCTGTGGTGGTAGTAGGAGATTTTCAAACATTGTAGGGTTATTCGTAACACGGGAATGTTTGTCTTTCTTTTAAAAAAAAAAAAAAAAATTTGCCTAATAACTTAAGTGTTTTTTTTTTGGTACGGGTTACATATTTATAAGAAAGCAGGTACCTACATTAGTATTCATAATGTAGGTACAAAATTCCAATTTTTTTAGCAAGTTACAATATTATGTAGCAAATTAAGTTTTCCTTTGACATTAGTATCGGTTGGTAAATAGTTACCTAAATATTTTATTTTTTTTCTGTTTTAAATAAGTTTTTCAATTAATATTTCTAGACTTAAAATATTTTTATTACTGTTCCACCACTATCCTAATTTATATTCATCATCTAGATTAATTTTCGCATGTAAAAAAAGTCAAACACCTATGCAAGTTTTTCGTAACTTGAGTTCAGTGATTGCAATTTTAACTTTGGTTAGGACCAAAGAAACGTAACTGAGATATAGCTGAACTAAAATTTAAAAAAACATATGAAAATGAGTTACTTATTTATATTTATAACATGTTTCAGAGGCACAAAATACCAAACTTTAAATAAGTGAGAAGAAATTATTAATATGATTCATTTGCTTAAAAGTAGACAACATTGATTAATTGAGAACTATGTTTTTTTGCTCTCCTGTAAAGTAGAGAAAAATGAGATACGTATTTTTTACTCTAAGGGGCCGTAATATGTTTAATAATTATGTAAGTACCTAGAATATGTAGAAAGCGTCCTGGTCAGATCTCCGATCTACCGATGATTTCGTACATTTAATAATACCTTTTTACTCGGTGGATGCATACTGCCGGCGGCGCGCTGCGTTTTGACAAAAGTATTCGAGAGCATCGGTTTCCAGGGGTGCATCTCAAACTTTAGGGAATTAACTCAACTGCAGAATGTTATGTCCACATCTTGTAAAGATGTTGAAGCACTGAGGTAACAATAAAATCATTTAAGTCCTTCACTTTTATTTAAAAGGTCTCTTCTTTAAATGTATTATAATCAACGATTTTATTTTGTTCTACCTTCCACGAACAACGGGATAACGTACCTGCTGAGGACAATGTACATAATGTAGGAAGGTAAAATGGATTTAAGATTTTCGATAAAACTATCGTGTTATGAAAAAAAAAATTTGTTAACTTTATTTTTTATTACAGTAAATCTGAAGCACGCGTATACGTGAACAAAAAAAAACATCTTAAGAAGAAACTCTTCGGCCGGAGAGGTCTTTCACAAAGCATTGACAATTGATATGATAATATGGTGATTTATTTCACTAAACTAATATATGTATTTTATTGTTCTAACGAAAAAACTTATGTTCCGATGAGGTGAATTACTAATCTACAAACTATCTGCCTTAGGTGAAAAAACCTCCGTTTTATTCGAAAAAAAATCTGTAATACAGATATTAAAAAGTCTATCATACTTATAATGATATTGGCATGCAAATCATTATCGATATCCATTTTTATTTCTAGTTTTTCATAAATCGGTATCCATTTTAATGCTGCTTTTGCTTTTCTAGGTTGGATAAAAATGATGCAGTCGAAGGAGGAGAAAAAAGACGCATCGTCGACATTTTCTATTTTGCAAGCCAACTGCAATCCATATCGGACCATTTTCCTTTCGGATGCGGATTTGGAAATCTTACTGTTAAATCTGAGCAAAGAGTTGGCCTAAATGTCCAAAATACCTACTGTTTGAATGTAACATGTGTCGCGCCAAATTTACAGTCAACACATGCGACCCAAAACCTAAACGTACCATGGATGTAAATTCAGCAGCAGTATCGGGGATGAATCCTGCGGGAATTATCCGAGTTTTCGACGGCTGTTAACATACCCCTGATGTGCAAAATTTATTGTATTTTTTGGTACAACATAGTTTAGGGTTCTTTCACCGTATTTATTGGCCCATCTCGGAACCACCAGTTCTACATTGTATTATGTTAGTGATTAAATTATATTTGACAATTTAAACAAATAAGATTTAGAGAAGTTAAAAGTTGATCGTAAATTATTACCAATAAAGTTCAAAATTAAATCACTGATAACTCAAACTATTAAAAATAGTACTTGTAGTAACAAAAAATTCTTCTATGTGAATAAATAATAATCTTATAATCTAATTCTATGTGAATAAATAATGTCCCCTCCACACATAAATACAGAAACTGCTTTTTCGAGATCATCATGAAAGATGTTTTTAATGTAATTTTATGATGCACAAATGTTATATTACTCTTTATAATTATTATTATTTTTTTATTAGTGACTATTTAGTTACAGGTTTGATGACAATTACAAGATATGATGATATATATAAATATTTAATCCGTTTGTTCTTAGTCCTCCTCACTAGGTGGTCCTGTGCTGAGGCGGACTGGTAGATTTCTTTGATTTTCCGTTATTTAGTTTCTATGATGTTTTTAATACATTCTCTAGTATGTCTGCATTAATTTCTTTCACCCATGTTTTGATTTTTTCCTTAAACTTATTTATCTTTTCTATCTTTTTCAGACTTGGAGGAAGGATGTTGTAAAGTTTAGTTGCAAGATATATGTGGTTTCTTTGGCCAAAACTTGTCTTGAATTTCGTAACATCTCGTATATCCTTTTTTGAGGCTCTTGTGTGATGTATCCGAGTTTCATTAGGAGATTTTCTGTTTTTAAAATGATGTATAAGAATATTCTTGGCATATATTTGTTTTGAATTAAGAACGTCAAAGCACTTAAAAATATGTTTTGAGGGGGTTCTGATGGGTAATTTTAGTATGGTTTTTATAATGCTCTTCTGAGCAATATCTAAGTGGTTAATATGATTTGCTGTAGCAGATCCCCATACTAGAATTCCGTACTCAAGACGGGAATTACATAAGGCATAAAATCGATTCCAATCCATCCCTATCATATATATTTCCTGACTGAAACTTGGTTGGATCCGTCCTTTAATACAGAAGAACTAGGCTTCACTTCTCACAATACCTACCGCTTTGATAGAAGTACCACTACCAGCACCAAATCAAGAGGAGGGGGTGTATTAATATCTGTCACCAAATCTATAACTTCATCTAGATTAAAATGCAAACACATTAATATAGAACAACTTTTCGTACTTCTCAAGACGAACCTGGGAAAAATTATTCTTGGATGTGTTTATATTCCACCCGGATCAATAACACAAGTTTACGTCAACCACGTTGAAGATGTAGAGGCCCTCAAGCTCAAATATCCGGAAGCCAGGATGCTGCTAATCGGTGATTACAATATTCCAAATATAGACTGGATTACCCTAAGTAAAAATCCAACAATCCACTCTAATGCTCGTGAAATTATAAATATGTCTAATTTCCTAGGTCTCAAACAAATTAATAACGTATACAATTCTAATCATCACCTATTAGACCTTGCATTTAGTAGCGATCCTTCAGTAGGGTTAAGTAAATCCATAGACCCCCTTCTCCCCATAGATTCCCACCATCCTCCCTTAAACATCACCCATATGAACAACTTCCCTAACACTTACTCCAACACTTTTCCTAACCATTCATACAATTTTGCCAAAGCAGATTATCCATTGATTATAAAATACTTAGAAAGTGCAGATTGGTCGTTTTTAGACAAAAACCAAAATGTTAACCATAATCTTGAAACTTTTTACTTTATACTTAACACCGCTATCGAAAAATATGTACCATTATTTCAATTAAAACCATCAAAGTTTCCCAAATGGTTTAGTAATGACTTAAAACAATTAATAAAAAACAAAAAAATCTGGCACAAAAATTTCAAAGAGAGCAACTCCATCTCAGACTACAAAATGTTTCATAAATATAGAACTGAATGCAAAATACTGACCAAAAAATTATATCAACCATACATACTCAACACAGAAAAATCTATTTCTTCGGATACTAAAAACTTTTTTACACACATCAACTCACTAAGAAAAAATAAACCTAGCCTACCTACTTACATGCATTTCGAAGGAAAAAGCAGTAGTGATACTAATGATATCGTTAATTTCTTTGCTGACTTCTTCAAAAATGTTTATGATAAGGATAATCCAAATGTTCAACTTCCACCCTTTCATCCAAAGGAATCGGTCCACATTCCCGCTTTACATATAAATATTCCGGATGTTATACGTAAAATAAAGTCACTCGACATAAAGAAAAAAGCGGGTCCTGACAAAGTTAGTCCTGCCTTTCTAATTAAATGTGTATCGATACTAGCCAAGCCACTATGTCAAATATTTAACCAATCACTAAATTCTGGTTGCTTCCCTGATTTATGGAAAAACTGTTATCTAACACCTGTATTTAAAAAGGGAGATATTAATGATGTCACTAATTACCGACCCATTTGTATGCTCTCAACTATCCCCAAATTGTTTGAAAAACTTATCCTTGACCAAATCTCCACACATATTAATAACATCATAGTACCTAATCAACATGGCTTTATGTCGGGAAGATCCACCCTAACAAATCTTTCCTTGTATGAACAATTTATAGCATGCTCACTTGAAAATAGAAACCAAGTTGATTCAATAATAATAATAATAATATTTGGACGATTTATATAGCGCCGTTTTTGTGAAAAATCACCTCAAGGGCGCTGTACAAACTTACTATACATGCCTTAAATCTAGAAAGACTATAAGCTAGACAAACAATTAAAAACAACTTATGGCTAAAAATTGCGTACACCGGTTCATTGATCACCGATACGAAAATATATGTACAATATTTTGACCAATGAACGCGATGCTGCCTAAAAATGAATTAATATAGGACCATACTTACCTGGGAGGTCGCTTGAAATTAACACTGTTTATTGTCTATTTAAAGAAATTTAGATAGAGTTCGCACGCAGAGGACATAATTGTGAACATATATGTTGTTTAATTCTGAAAATATTTTAATATTAATATATAATATAATCTTTAATGAGTGTATTTTGGAAAGTAAAAGCAACATTAAATGGTGGGCGGTGCAGTAGTACAAGGATTTGATCTTCCGAGAGATAGATTGATGTGTAAGGATTCGAGTAATTTTAATTCAGTAAGAAAAGTGTGATTAAGACATATCATAGGCAAAACAAGTATGATACTCTCAGATAGGTATATTTAAATTAAGTTAAGGGTATGAGAGCCCGAAAAGGTAGGTTTTTAGTTTGGAACTAAACTCTGTTGGGCTTTTTATGCATCTCAATATATACAGACTTTATAAAAGCCTTCGACAAAGTCAACCATGAAATTCTTCTCAATAAACTTAGTAAAATGGGAATAGAGGGTAAACTATTGGAATGGATAAAGAGCTACTTAACTAATAAAATTCTCCAATTAAAAAATAATTCTAAACTATCACACAAATTCATGGCTACAAGCGGAGTACCTCAAGGGTCACATTTAGGCCCAATACTGTTCTTACTTTTTATAAATGATATTGTCACTGTTTTTGATAATAATGTTGAAGTGTTGCTTTTCGCCGATGACCTAAAACTATTTAAACGTATAAAAACAATAAATGACTGTATTCATATTCAAACAAATTTAAATAAACTACAAGATTGGTGCGAAACTAAAAAACTTTATCTAAATATTAGTAAATGCCAGATAATAGGATTTTTCAGAACAAATCAATCCCTTAACTATCAATATAAAATTAACAATGTTTTCCTCACTTCTGTCAGTGGAATTAATGATCTTGGCATTACTTTCGATTCCAAATTTAACTTTTTTACACATACAGTAAACTTAACTTTTAAAATTTAACTTTTTTACACATAAAGGATTAAAAATGCTAGGCTTCATTCTTCGAAATGGCAAAGACTTTCAAAATATTGCAACATTAAAAATCTTGTATTCCTCTGTAGTTCGAAGTCAAGTTGAATATAATTCTTCTATTTGGTCCCCTCACTTCAAAATCCACTCCGATTCCATTGAAAAAATTCAGCATAAATTCCTAAGATTCATTAACTATAAACTCGGTCTACCAATTGAATCAATAAATTACAATCACTTGATGAAAAAATTAAACTTAATAAAACTCTCAGATAGAAGACTTGTTTCCGACTTGACTTTTATTTTTAAAATTGTTTATGGTATTATAGACAGCCCTGATTTATTAAGTCTAATCACCTTCCATATACCTACAAGAACTACTCGATCCAAAATCCTTTTTAATTGCAAAAACAATATCAGGACTGAGTCATTTAGATATTCGCTTATACCTAGATTGCATGCAGTTGGGAATGCTTTCTCAGAAGTAGTAGATATGTTCAGCTGCACGGAATATAGTTATAAGAAGGCTATAATAACATACCTCAATCATAATAAACAATGATAGGCATGGTAATATTTATATGTAAGGCTTCTTTTTCATATTTTACTAGAGATTCAGAACTACTCTTAACCATCAGACACAAGTGTCATAGCTAATAAGTGCACTATTTTAATAAAATTTATTATTTTTAATCCATAACTATTATCAAATCTCCAACTGACAGCCCTGAAACCAAAGAGCTAATTTGCTATCTATACCTGCCCAGTCATTTAAAGCAAAGTTAATTTTTAATGTAACATTAAACTCTCTACAAAATTATTCTATTTATAATCAACTCCTAGATTTGCAAATAAATGCTAATGTGTGAATGTATGATATACCAGACTTTGCTCGATTCTACTTACCAGCAAGCCACCTTTATTTTACGTATTTTTATTCTGCGCAAATATAATGTTAATGCCCACATTATTTGTTTGGTTGTAACAAATACTTGTATCATATACCTATGTATATACTAGCTTTTATCATACATACTTCACATTTTTTTATGTTAGGTCTTTTATAAACCTCGCATATTATTTAAATATTGCTTAACTATTTTATTTCTGTTATTTTTAACATACTGATATCCTCCTGTGAACCATTGTATCATGTATTACTTGAATGTAAAAGCCAAATTTATGGCGTTTAAATAAATAAATAAATAAATAAAATACTTTTTTTATGTCTTTCCTAGGTAGTATGTTTCTTAGGTTTTTGAAGAAATATACAAGTCTCGTGAGCTTTTTAGTGATTCCATTTATGTGTATGTCCCATCTAAGGTTTTCGTCTATTTCCACTCCTAGATATTTAATACTTTTTGTCTTTGTTATTATAGGGCAAGAGCAATGTGACTTATTGTTTTGACACTCGTGCAATTTGAGAGCGTATTCTTTACCCGGTTGACCTCTTGAGTTTATTGAAAAGGCTAGATAATTAGTTTTAATTACATTGAGCGTAAGAGAGTTCATCCGAAGCCAATTTTGAAGTACAGTTAGTCCATGTTCAGCCTCTTTATAAGTGTCCATCCAGTCCTTTTCGTGGAATAACATAACAGTATCATCGGCAAAACTAATTATGTTTCCATTGATGGGAAGTTTGGTAATTTCATTTATGTAGATGAGAAATAAGATTGGTCCCAAGACACTTCCTTGGGGGACGCCGTAGTTTATTGGAAGAGGATTGCTTTTTTGTTGGCCTATTTGTACTTGTTGTGTTCGTCCTGTCAAGTACGTCATCAGTAAATTTAGTGGAGTGCCAGATATGCCAATTTTTTTAAGTTTTGTGAATTGTTTAAATTATTAAATAAATAATTACAAAAAGTCTTCTTATAAGTCTTCTCTTCTTAAGGCCGTACACAACCCTTATAATTTTTGTTTGCTCAAAACTCACATTTTAATCATTTCCGGCGAATTCGTAACTATAATAACTTTTTTATTCAAACCGATACCCGGAGATGTAAGTTCTCTATATTTTAGATTAATAAAAACAATACATTACTATTAATATATTTTACATACAACGATTTTAAAACTTTATAACCCGTTTTTTTTTCAAATATAAAGTTAGCGGTAAACACCAAATTTTATTTTTCTAGACGATGAATTAATAACTTCGGGAGGAAACATTTAGAAACATCTTAAATATTTGTAACACGTTCTTCAGAATTAATCAAAATGAACGCGGCGGGAAGGTCGAATCTTCAGGTCCACTAGGTAGAATTCGATCGTACGTTCATCCAATACGCCGTGCCGTGGGGGTATATTTGTTTACACGCTTTCTTTACTTACGGCGTTAAGATTCCCACATTATTTTTATTCTACTTCTTTTCTTTTATAGGGCAAATTCGACAGTAGGTCCGTCCAATACATCGGTCGCGAGTCGCAATTTGTATACACGACTTCTTTACTTACGTCGTTAAGATTCTGAATAGTGATGATGAACACATATTATAATTTTTTATACAAGGCGTCCGGGGGTAAAGTGTGCAAGGAAGGTGATTCTACATGATAGTACCTACAAGTAAAAGAGGTAAATAATTTATTTCTAACGTTTTTAGGTAGTTTTCGGGTAAAAAAGTTGAATTTTTTGCTTATAAAAAAGTATATTCTTCTACGGAAAAATATTTTTACTAGGAAAAAAAAAAAACATGGAAATTTCCAAAAAAAGTTGTCATTTTTACTTCTACCGTCATTTAGAATCTCCTCCTGGAGTTTGTACACTTTATCCCCGGAAACCTTGTATAGATAACCTTATGAGAAAAACATTTTTTTTTTTTTATTTTTTTTTTTATCCACTTTACAAATACAAGACAAAAAGTCCCGATAAACTACTTTTTAGCAGTTTGTCTAACGGGTTCTTTACGTTAAAGATCTTATTATAGTGATTTAATAGTTACATTTTTACAATTATATAAAATAAAATTTAATTTTTTACAGAAATATGGATAAAAATAAATTTTTAAAAACAGAAATAACATTTTTAAAGTCTTTAGAATAATATGTCATTGTAAGCTAATACAAATTAATTCTTTCCGTAAGCCAAGTCTTCAGTAAATTCATCAATTGTTTGTTTTGGGCACAGTTTTTAATTTTTTCTTAATTAATTTAGTTTTTTTTTATATATATATATATATATGTGAAGCGCATGGTTTGAGGTCATTTATTCTACCTTGCCGATACTTCAGGGACATTTGTATACTTTGAGGACAGGCCCAAAGTATCTGACCCCGAAGTATCGTTTTGCATTATATATGTAATGCATAGTTTGAAGCCATCTTCAAAATTATACACAACGCATTCTTTGGGCCATAGATTGTAAAATATGTAATAGATGTCACTAGCGTATCGTTCTTTGATTTTGGAATTTTCGATTGGAAATGAACTTAGCTAAGAACCTAGATACATACCTACTTTACGTTTATATTCTTTTTTAGTTTATTTATGTCGGAGAAATTTGAATTTTCAGAACAATTTTATTTTTTTATTTAGTTAAATCATTTTTTCTCATTAGATATTTATATGAATAAATTAACATGGTATATAAAAAAAAAATTAAATAATCCAATAAAAATATTTTATATTTTGCTTTGTGCAAATAATAATCTCGAAAGCACAGACGCAATATGGGCTTGCTGTGTCTGTTCTACAGATATTTCAATGGAGCCCGCTCTAAGGAGCTTGCAGCATTGATCCCCGGTGCACCGGTGCACGTGCGTGAAACTCGACGACGCGGGCAAAACACCCTTGCACAGTTGATGTTGGCTTTATGAGAACGGCTCGTTTCTTCGATTCGTTTTTGTGTAAGTTGGCTCGTATGCGGAACGAGCTAACGGTATCTGTTTTTCCTCCCTCATATAATCCGGGCCTCTTCAAGACCCGCATTAACAAATCCCTTCCTACAGCCCCTACCTTAACCCGCCTCACAACGCTGCCCAACATACGCTGGTGACATAGTTCCCCTGTCTATACAATGTAAGGACGGGGGCTCTCTTGTGAGGTGTCACATAAAAAATAAAAGTTTTGTATGATTTTTTTTATACATAGGTAACATTAATAAATGACTTTTTTTAACATTAACTCCACACGGCCCGGAGGAAATAATTTCTCTCAGGGCCTATAATATCATCTTTGGGGATGCTGCGTGGAGGGTCATTTTGAGGAGAGGCAGGAGTGAACATGGGCCTTGAAGAGACCCATGTTGTAGGAGGGAGGAACCACAGAGGCCGGCAAATCATTCCACAGCCGAGCTGTTGAACTCAGGAACGAGTCGTAGAAGCGACCCGTTCTCGCGTGACAAATTTCAACCGTGTAAATATGTTGGGCGCGCGTTTCCGACTATTTGCCGGTGCCGGTCAAGGGTTTTTTGAGTTTCTTCAGGAATTTTGGGGCTCCACCCCAGGAGGCTGACATATTTTATTATTATATAATATGATTAATCAATTTGTTTCAAAGTATATATAAATGAGGGCACACAAACCAATACACAACCTAGAAATTTGTCATTCGTCATAATACAACCTGAACCTACAACCCGCGACAGGAGTGGAGATCGTGGAGGAATCCCCAAACAAAAACATCCCAAAAATCAGTTTATAATACTGGTCCAGAATGTCCAGATACTACACTTTGATCTTAGCCAACAGGCCGAGAAGAGAAGCGATGCTTGACGGCAAAACTGGAATGCCGGGTTTAAACGTACATTCTGAAAGCGTTCGTGTGCGAGATGGCGAACGGAAGTGGCGCCATCTTTGGACGGCAATATATATTATAATTTTGTTTTATAATTTTGACGAACTTCGTACCGCCTCAGAATCAATAACTGTTGAATTATATTCATTTTTTTTATTAATAAAATTTCATAATTACACAATTAAGCAATTATCGACGCGCAACTATCCGTATTTTTGTCAGTATCAGAGATGGCGTTGTGGATGGATTTATATTTTTTGTGATTTTCTTACCTTTTCAACTTACGGGAATTTAGGAGGCGGGTACGGGTGCCGCCGCCCCGGGAATCTTTTATTGGATAATCAACACCTCTGCCATAGGTCACCCCAAGTGGCTTGCTACGTTTGGTGATTAACAGGGGTGCCCGGGCTCACGGGGTGACTTTTGTCTGGGTCTTGGCGGCGGATGCGTCTGCCCACCTGCTGATCTTTTGACCTTTCCAGTCGGACTCTCTCGCCCCTTTGCCTTGCACCGCAGTTGGAAGGATCGATTCATACGTCCGTCACTCCCGGACACACTGACCCCCAGATTCCCACCCACCCCTCATACCTTTTTCCTTCCCAGAACTTCCTATCCTCCCCTTAACCCTCCTCACAGCATCCCCTAAGATGACATAGGTCCTGACAGAAATTATTTTCCTCAGGGCCTCCTGTGCGGAGCTTACATATTTAAAATCCGTTTCATTTCTAGTCACTAATAATAGGCCACTTGCATTGATCTCATAACGACTTGGAAAAAATTGTGTGGATAGATTTTTTTACTAAGATTACGAAAATGTTAGTAACTTTTTTTAGATATGTATAGTTTTATTTTATTTTTAAATAAATAAATCCTATATTTGAGCTTGTGACGTCACTACTTGAAAATGTCCCGTCTCCGATTATGTTCCCTTAATTTTAAAAATTCTTTGTAAATTTCAAATACTTACGTATTTTGGATTTGTATTTCAATTACTTCCTAAAAATGTATTTTGTAATTGGTATTTCAATTACCTGATGCTGAGGTATTTTGTAATTTATATTTCAAATACTTATGGCTTCAAAATACATTTAAAAATACATTTAGCGATCTTAATAATGATAATAAAAATAAAAAAAATTGACATAGATAATACATAGACTAAAAACGCTAGAATCCAGAGCAAGATATGTTAATATTTATTTGTCGTTTTCATCGTTCGCGGTATTTATTCATGAATACGTGAGTTTATTGATAATGGATGAAAAAGATTATTTTTAATATTTAATTATGGAGACAATATTAGCGAAACTCAATCAAAAATCTGGAGACAGAAAAATCAGAAAAAGATATTGGTTCCACTGGGGCTCATTCCGAAACTAACTGCTAACTGTACACAGACACCGTCTACGATTGATTGTATTTCGAGTCGAAATCGTCGAATCTGTCGAAATTTTCGACAGATTATGGGTGAGGTGTCACGTTGCGCACATATTATTTATTACGAATATTACTTTGAAGTTTTGTTTTTGAAGAGCAACGAGTTATTTTGATATCAACTTTGATAGAATTATTGTCTGATATGGACGAATAATATAACTATATCTTTCATCGGATTTTTCGGAACTGGCGAAATATCATTATCAATATAATATAATGAAGCGCGCTAAAAATTGGATATACCTATGTATTTTTAAATCCGTTGACATATTTCCGGAATACATGTATAATAATAACATATATGTATTAAAGCATAATTATACATAGGTACATACCTATCGTATAATTTATCATCCGCTTCCTTGAAAGAGGTGTAATAAAATATTTTGTAGGTAATAATTATGTAAGTACCTCTCCTTGTCGGTCGTATTTAATAAAACGTTCAAATTGTCATGTCTTTCATTCAATAAATGCGCACACTATTATTTTTTAGTTATTGTTATTATTGATAGAAATAATCATGTAGGGATAAATGTGCAACGTTACACCTCTCAAAGTTAAAGCAAACCCTTCCCACCCTCAGCCGCTACATACACTACATACTGCCCCGTGTCAGTCGGTGCCAGTCACGGCGCGCTAGGGCTAGGTTTATTATACCTACTGACTTATGCATATGGTTTCTGTTTCCGCCACGCAAGTAATTTTTGTTTAGGCAAGGAATATTACCTATTTTTTGACAAAATATTTTTCTTGCGACCTACGATTTTTTCACATTTTTTTTTTAATGCCAACTTATGTATTAATCCTTTGCGCAGGAATACGTAAAATCTTATCAAAATATTTCAAGTATTTTAGTTGATATAAGGAGGATAGTAATTTTGGGTACTACCTTCGGCCCCACTTGGCTGCGGAAGAGTTAAAAAACCCTTCACACAAAATCCCCAAAGATGACATAGGCCCTGATTGAAATTATTTTCCTCAGGGCCTCCTGTGTGGAGCTCATGTAAAAAAAAAATGATTGCAAGATTCAACCCGAACTAAATGCTATCTAGATTTTTAATATGCGACATCGACATTTAATACATACAATTTGAGAGGCGTAATTAGGGTACCAGGTACCACCGACCCAGGAACCTTTATTGGATAACCAACACCTCTGCCATAGGTCACTCCAAGTGGTTCGCTACGTTTGGTGATTTAGCAGGGGTTCCCGGGTTCATGGCGTGAGGTTTATCTAGGTCTTAGAGGCGGATGATCAGGACACACCGAACCCCAGATTCCCACCCACCCCTTAAAAACTTTTCCTTTCAAGAACTCTCCTCTCCTTCCTTTCCTTAAAAAAAACTCCACACAGCATCCCCAAAGATGACATAGGCCCTGAGGGAAATTATTTTCCTCATGGCCTCCTGTGCGGAACTCATGTAAAGAAAAAAAAATCTATTGACCTTTTCTGCAAGTCTAGGATGAATATTTTTATTTTTATTCACAAAGTTAAAAATAATAAAATAAATATATTTTTAAGTTAATCACAGTAGAGCGCACTTGAAGTGAAATAATACAAAACTGCGCACAAATGTCATATTATTATTATTATCTGTATAATATATTTTGCATATTTTTTGTTGTTGTTCATGCATCCGGTCCAAGGCGAGCAGAAAGTTTGTTTCAAACGTACCACTTCAACTGTAGATAGGCGACCTTTATTACGCTGTGCCTTCAGAAGCTAGACAGGGCACATTCAAATAACACGTGATATTCTGCGGAAGGACTCCGTGCTCCGTTGCAGAAGAAGAATTCTTACGGTAGTATAATTATTATTAATAATAAGAATTAATAATATATTATTGTAACATATTGTATTGTACTTCTTCTAACATAAAAGATAATTTCGAAAAAAAAACAATGAGTAGAATTAACAGGTACCTACCTACTTACCTAACAAGTAATAAATATATTTGGAAATATTATAAATATAATAGGTACGTATTTTCAATTTGGTAGACCAGCATGGGCACCGCCACCACCGCCCCGGGAACCATTTATTGGATTATCTACACCCCTGCCATAGTCCGCCCCAAATGATTCGCTACGTTTGGTGACTTAGCAGAGATGCCCAGGTTCATGGGGTGATGTTTGTCTGTTTCTTGATGCGGTGGATGTGTTAGCCGACATTATTTGTGGGGAGGGAGGGAGGGAATTTTGACCTCTCCAGCCGAACTCTCTTGCTCTTGACCCATCGACTTGCACCGCATTGAGAGGAATGGATTCACAAGTCCGTCACTACTGGACCCACTGACCCCCAAAATCCTCTTAACCCCTCATACTTTTGGCGGGTATGGGTACCGCCGCCCCGTGAACCAATTATTGGATAACCAACACCTCTACAATGGGTTACCCCAAGTGATTCACTACGTAAAGTCAGCTTACGTAGCAGGGTGTCCGAGTTCATAGGATGGGGTTTGTCCGGGTCTTGGTGGCGGATTTGTCTGCTCACCAGCTGCGTATGTATGAATCTGTCCCTCCCACTGCGATACAAGGCGATGTACCGAGAGAGTCTGCTGGAGAGGTCAAAAGGTCTGTCTCCACCAGTCTGTCCTGATCCGGCATGCCACGGAGTTGGTGGGCAAAAGCATCAGCCGCCAAGATCCGGACAAACCTCACCCCCTTGGCGGCCCTTGGTCCTCTGCTACGAGTAAGTCACCAAACATAGCGAAACACTTAGAGTGGCCTTTGTATGGGTCTTTGTTATCCAATAAATGGTTCCCGGGACGGCGGTACCCAAACCCCCAAGCTAATTTGAAATGATTTTAGTCGTTTTGTTACTAGATCTGAATAGCCAGGTACTTCCCCACCTTCCTCTACCTATCTCCTTCCCCTCCCCACTTACCTCGAGCCTCACAACATAACCCAATTGGGGATGCCATAGTCTCACTGGCTCCAGGCGGGAGCACGTGGGACTCTTGTGCGGTATTCACATTAAAAAAAACTATGGAACATGAAGCAATATTATACTACGACAAAGATATACATATAGTATAACTCTATGTACTACGAGCATCATGTTATTACCGAACAACGAAACCGAAGCTTTTCGTATGACAACATTATAATATAGGATATTTTATAAAAAATAGCGACATTAAAAAGAGACAGACACATCCATTTATAGGAGTTAGCTTGCGAGAAAATGAGAAAGTATAATCGGTCTCCTCTTTGTGCGGTACTTCGGTAGCCTCCCCACTCTTGTTTACTTACATAAGTTTTTAGAAGGTTTCTCTTCTATCGCGTGTGAATCGAACACTCTGATGTTTTTTTGTAAATACCTACAAACATAAGAGTCACAACTGCTCCCAACCGCCTGGAGCCAATTGGGATACGTACGAGTATGTTGTGAAGCTGAAGCAAGTCGGGAGGGGGAAGGAGATGGGGAAAAGAACAAATTATTTTTCATTAAGTATTCCCAAAAAATGCATTATTTGTTAAATTAGAACGTTTCCTATCGTTTTTTGAGTAGAAAAATAATTGTGTTTTTTGTGTACTTCAGAAAAAATATAAGCGTAAAATACATTTTTTTATTATTTAGAAATGATTTTTTTAACACAGGAGGACCTGGGGAAAATAATTCCCTTTGGGACCTATGTTATCTTTGAGGATGCTATGTGGAGGGTCTTTTTATGAAAGGAGGAAGAAAAAGATATGGGAAAGTGAAATTTATAAGGGGTGGGTAGGAGTTTGAGGGTCAGTGTTTAAGAGTGACGGGTGTATGAATCTATCCCTCCCACTGCATTTTTAGAAGCAGTAACTAGCAGTTACGAGAGATGAGAAGGTTGATAAAAATATTGAAAGAAGGGTGAATGCAGGTAACTCTATAAATGGAGGACTGAACGCCGTTGACACCAACAAAAAAACTGTCAAAAGAAGCGAAACTAGCCGTCCATAACGGAGTGCTTGTACCTACCCTGATGTGTGGCAGTGAGGCATGGAACTGGCAGAGGAAGGATGAAAGTAGACTGCATGCGGTAGAAATGAGATCCCTGAGGCCAATGTGTGGTAAAACCATGTGCGATCGTGTGAGAAATGTGGAGATCCGCAAAGAATGCAAGACCGATGTAAGCGTGATGTGTAAGATTAAGAAAGGGACGGTCCGGTGGTTTGGGCATGTGAAGCGAATGAACGAGGAAAGAAATGTATAGGGAATAAATTATGCAAATGTGAAGAAGAGGCAGAAGAAGTCGAGGACGCTCAAAGACATGGCACGACCAAGTGAATCAGATACTTGAGTCGGGCCATGTCAAGAGTCAGAATAATAGAAGAGCATGTATGAGACGATGTATGAATGTGAACGAGGCAATGAATGTGTGCCAAGAGCGAGTCGTTTGGCGGTCCGTCCTCTCTGCCTACCCCTGCCGCAAAACGGCGTGATGGTTAGTTAGTTAGTTAGTACCTAACTAGCAGTTTTTGCTGCTAGGCTCTGCGGGGGGCGGACAACCCGGCAATAGCTTTGTAATAAAATCCACGTACTTTCCCTCAGGGCCTATGTCATCTTTTGGGATGCTGTGTGGAGGGTTTTTTAGGGAAAGGAAGGTGAGGAGCGTTCTGGGAAGAAAAAAGGTTAACGGGGTGGGTAGGAATCTGGGGTTCAGTGCGTCCTGGTCATCCGCCTCCAAGACCTAGACAAACCTCACCCCATGAACCCGGGCACCCCTGCTAAATCACCAAACGTAGCGAACCACTTGGGGTGACCTATGGCAGAGGTGTTGATTATCCAATAAAGGTTCCCGGGGCGGCGGTACCCATTCCCGCATCTACTAATGTCACATAACAAAGTCGGTATTTGCTTCTTATTAAACATGTGTAATAATTACCCACGGGGAAATCTATATGTAATTGCTTTTTGTGATTACCTTCAATTTTATACTTAACTGATTTATGTACCTAACCTGTGTTGATTTCCCTAAAATAAAACAAATAGGAATGACAGTTTACAGAATAAGAGGCTAGATTTCGCGACCGACGCGGAGCGTTTAGGTATTTCATTAAATCTCTTCTGTCCCGCTCGAAATAAGCTCACACACACTTACGACATTCAAAACAAGAGAACACACACTAAGTGACAAACTGCCCGCCGGACACCCCCATCCCCCTTGAACCACTGCCCCTACACCTCACCCGCGCCGCTATGATTTGCAGCTGTGTTGTGGGTCTAGCATTTTTACTGTTCGGATCTCGGAAGTGCGTGAGCCGTGCATGTACCTACCTACCTAAGCAATCCGCATAATTATTTGTTCTTCGTAGTATTTTTGATCTCGCGTGACTTAGTGATTCCTCAATCAATATATTTAGAGGGTATCGGCTCCCATAATCACTTTTTTTTGTTTTTGTTTATTCTTTATATTTTCCATTATTTTAAATATTTTCTAAATACAGTAGGATGTAAACATAAGGTACAAGTAATATTGTAATACGTAGTTAGCAATACGTAAATATATAATAGACAAAATTAGGTAATGGGAACCCACTACGGCACTTCCTGAGTGTGGGTAATATAAACAAAAAAGCTATATAACATCAATAAGTACAAGAAAAAAAAATGTTTAGAAATTTAGGAATTTGTGAAAAATATGTAGTGAAAAAAATGTTGTGAAAAATAGTGAAACATTTTTTTTGTTGATTGTTATAGTTTTAAGAAAGTAAATAAAGTTAGTCTTGAAGTTACCGTAGATTTGTATTAAATAGTGAAACATAAAGGTATACAAAAAATTTATAGGAAAAGTGTTTCAACATCTGTATCATTCAGCCAATTTTTTTTTTTTTAATGTAAAGTGATATTTTATCTGTCATTTGAATGTATTTTGGTAGAAGATTAACTTTTCGAAGACCAATAAAAATGGACTTGATTAGTACTTTTGCTAATAGGCCACTTGCACCACATTTAAAAAAAAAAATCCGGCTTAGGCAAATATTCTAAGACATTCCGTTTTTTTATCGTTGTTTTGAAACCCGGGCGGTTTTTTGAAAATTTCAATCCGAAAAATCCGACCATTTTTTATAAACCGGAAAGACGGGACATACTTTTATGGGCGCGAAAAAACGATAATTACATAGCCGAAAATCATTTTTAAAAAATAACGTTTTCCACGCGAATGGCGCAGGAGAATAACGGGACATGCCAAAAATATTACTTCTCATAAATATTTTTTTCCTTGATCTATCTTATAATGTTCACCGTCTACATATGACTAAATCCAATATAATATACTCGTACTTGTAAATTATAATAATAATAATATATTATAAAATCATCACCATTACCATTACACTTCTAAAACAGGTACAAGAGGCATAAAAAGCACGGAGTTCCCTTCGTAACATCTGTCAAAACGTCAAACCAAATGATAAGTTCGCAGAGAACAAACAATATCTAGTGAATGTTAAATATCCTATTCAAAAATTCGCCTGAAATCAAAGTGTTACCATATAAAAAAAAAAAATCAGTGTGGAATTTTACAAAATTAATAGAACATTATCGGAGACGGAACATTTTCATGTAGTGACTTTACGAGCCAAAATAATGGATTTATTTATTTAAAAAAAAACTTAACATTTCTAAACTAACAACTAAAATGCTTTTGGCCGTGAAAATCTAAAAACTTATCTTTACATTTCTAATTTATTTACTAACATTTTCGTAATCTTAGTAAAAAAATCTATAGACACTATTTTTTTCAAGTCTTTATGAAATTCATGCAAGTGGCCAATTCTATTTTCATTTTTTAAGAAACAAATTTTGTTTTTAAATACATATTTCATAGTCTGCAATTTAAAAATTAACGGATATTGAATATTTTAGTCTATTTTCTATTTGAATAATAACTCGGTGGAGAATGTTTTATCTCTATTATACATAACTTTAATTATGCGCTTTTGAGTGGTTTGTAAAGTGCATAGTGAACATGTTTCTTGATTGCAACTTGTATTGTGGATTCTAATTTTAAGGTTATCATGAGGTTTGTTTTTAATGAATTTTATAAAAAGTTAAATAAACTGTTTTGCTGTAGTTTAAAATGAGTTTGTTACAAAAAGAAATAATTTTTCCTGGGATTACAAAATTACATAAATCATTTATATTCATCAAAAATAGAATCGGCCCAAGTACTGTACCTTGCGGAACTCCATTTTTTATCTATGCTTCTGTACTATGCATATTCCCATTTTTTTGTGTTCTGTCTTTAGGATAGTTTGTCAGTATTTTTAGTGTGTCTTTTTTGAAACCAACCAATAGAATTAAGAACTAAGTCGGTGAACTGTCCCAAGTTTGACTCAACAGACCTGCCTGTTAAATCTGCAGTGAAAAAAACAGTGTTTTTGGGTGTTAATAATTGTGTTTTTACATAAATTGAAGAGTTATCGGTAAGGATTTTTTCCATGAAAACGCACAGCTTTGATATCGGTTTATAATTCTAAATATTGTGTTTATCCCCCTTTTTAAAAACAGACGTTACAAAAGATTTTTTTCCAAGTAGTGTGAAATACGTTTTCTTTGAGAGAATATGTGAATAGCAATGTCTCCGGGGTAATAAGTTGTTCAGCACAATTAAAAATAAAAATTGAATGTAATTTGTCACAACCAGCATTTTTTTGTGTTGTCATTTTGCAGATATTTTAATACTTACTAAAGATGTATTAAATGTTAATCGAATTCAAATTTATTGAACTCATATTATTATTATTGTCATTATTTGTGAGTATGTATTTAGTTTGAGAAAGGAAAAAAATTGATTGAAAATAGACATTAAAAAGATTGGAAATTTGTTGCCATTCACTAAAAGAAAAGTTTCCATGGAACATGTTATTAGGTATAGCAGAGGAAGATTATTTGGATTTCACGAAAGTCCAAAAATATTTCACATTATTTTTTGTGTGTAACTCGTCATCATTTATATAGTTTGCAAGTAACATTATGTGTTCACAGGAATAAGTTTGATTATGTAATATCATAAAATAGTCATATGAAAAAATATTATATTACGTATTGTTAAAAATGCGTTAGACCGTAATCTCTAAAATACATTATTGTAAAACTAAACAGAACTAATGAATAAAAATATATCAATCCCATCACTATTGTTGTATAAAATAGTCTTAACATCACTATTATCGAAAACGATGACTCCCTCCCCCCGACCATGCACTCCTTGCCGCGACATGTAAAACGTGCGAATGAGACAACTGCAGTAAACTATCTAATTTACCTACAGAAATTGCTCGGAGAAGGGTTCAGGGAGAAAACACTTTTCTACACCGAAACTTTCGCGAAATTGTAATTTTAAAACTGTAATATGTTTTTAAAAGAAGAAGCTATGTCGGTATGTTTTTATAATTTTGTAATTCTTTATAATAATTGAGTTAACAGCACTTTTACCTTGAATAATACTTTCCGATAAATTATATATGTTTGATAGTGAATGTTTACGTTAATACGAAACGTATCGAAAATGCAAAAACATACCGACATAGCTTCTACTTTCTAGAAGGCAATATAAAAAAAATATATTGATTTTGTGTAATTTTCGATGTAGAAAAGTGTTTTTTCCCGGGCGTCCTTTTTGTATGGGCCGAAAAGCGAAGTCTATCGTCTTTTAAATTTAAAAATTAATTTACCTGAGAATAAACGTGTATTACCTATGTTACGCAATAAATATAATTACATATTGATAAAAAATAATTATATTTGTTGCGTAACAATTATTTTTTACTAATATTATTAACTTATAATATGTTACGCAATAAATGTAATTATTAATAAAAATATATTTTAATAAATAATTAAATGCGTAAACACCCCTTTCATTGCAGAAATATATTTTGTAAATTGACACGCTGTAAAAGCATTGTTCAAACGGACTGTCCCCGGGCCGCGCTTTTCTACGAGGTGGCGTGGCGCGTGGCACACTCGGACGGCACGTGATATATGGCCGATGTAACAGTAATAAAACGAAGGGTCGCAATTCGGCTCTCGCTGCATCCCGCATGAACTGTACATAATAATTATGAAGTTATTCATTGATATCTTATTAACCGCCTGTTTAATTATATCATTTTTAAATACTTGTTGTCGTGCTTCTTTTTTTTAATGTAACCAAAACGATTTTTAAACCAGATATATTTATGTTTGAAATACTGAAGTTGCAAAAAAAGCATCTGCAGCCAAGACCCCAACGGACCTCACCCCATGAACCTGGACCCACTGTTAAGTCAACATAACGCCATCTACTTTAATAACGCCATTGCCTAACCTTTATTACCAATGCCATCTGTTAATTTGCATAAATGTCAAATCCACACTACCCGCTTGCCAGCCCGCTGCTCGCTGTGTTCACCAATTTACACAAAACCTTGAAAAATTATATACCTAAACCTTTCTCATAAATCACTTTATCTATTGGTGAAAACCGCGTGAAAATCTGTTGCGTAGTTTAAAAGATATAAGCGTACAGACAGCGGTAGCGACTTTGATTTATACTATTATACGTCAATGATACTATGTAATAAAGTTATAAGATACGCCAAAATCATAAAAACCAGAGCCAATTCAGTACTTTCATGGAGATATCCGTAAACTGGGTACTTGAAAATATAAAAATCCGCAGAGATACTCGTATCAAAAACAAATTAATTTTGTTGATCTGTGTAATTATTGGTTAATTTTTATTTTTTCTTACATTAGCTCCACACCTGAGAAAAAATCCCTAAATGCCTTTGTCATCTTTTGGGATGCTGTGTGATGGGTCTTTTTAGGGAAAAGAAGGAGTAGTTCTGGGAACGAAAAAGATTTTTGTTCATATGAAGATTATGAAGCAGTGATGTGACATTATAATTTAAAATAAAACAAAACTTTGTAAACACCACTTTTATTTTTATACTTTATGCCGACCGGGTTTCGCTACAACCGTAGCTTCTTCAGGGCAGTATAATACTTTACTAAAAATAGTTACATGTATAAAAATTCCATAAAAGTCCTATACTAAGATTGTTCCCTATTGACAAAGAACACGCTCGTTCCCTTCCCAATTCTCCTTCTACAGTTATGCCGTCTTCCTATCCCACTTGATGAGTCCATCCCAATCTGTTTGTTAAATCATATATATTATTATCTGTAACACACATGACTAATTTCGAACATCTTTGATTTCGAAAACATTTGTATGGCTTAGCGCCTCTATAGTAGGTATAACTCTATGATTATGATTATGACTAATGAGTCTAATGACTAATGAATGACTAATGACTAATGACAGCTTTCATTTTTGTTCTTCGCGCTATGAGAAAAATGGTGAAATGCGAAGTTGTAAATTAATTAATATTAAATACTTTCTAAAATTATTTTTCGATCAAAATTACTTATGATTTGTCAATAATGTCTTAGCAAAATAAGTATGTAAAAAAATCTGAAATATATTCGTTTGTAAGTGCGCAAATAAATAAACAAACTGACCAATTTTCACCAAGAAACACATGTACGTATATATTTTTTAATAATTTTATTTAAAATAAAATTAACAATTTGAAACATAAGTATGCTAGATAATGTATTGATTTATTTTACTGCATAATTATATGATTTGAAATGGGTGTTGTATAATGCAAAATATTTTTTGAATATTTAACAAATCTGCCAACGACCTATGGTATAACCTTATTATACTAAAAATGAACATTTTTTCTCAAAATTTAAAACATAACTATGCTAGAAAAAAGAACAATCTTTCGAAATCAGTTTACTTATAATTTTTTGTCATACGTCTAAAATCTGATTTAAAAATGACATATTTCTGGTTTTCTCTGGTTGGTGAAAATAAATTTGTACAGGTAGGTATAACAGTAAAAAAATCACACTTGATACACGCGACGCTACGTGTGACAAGTGTGTTCCTGAAGCATCTAGGTACTTCCATAGAAAATATATGGGTAGTAAGTCGACCCGAGCAGCCGTGAAACATCCAAACGTTCCACGACATTATCACGTGATTCCACGACATTATCACGCCAAAAACGAATGCTAATAAATGCTAAAATAAGACCGGCGTGGCGCACAGTGATTATACATATTTTTAAATTTCTTGGCCAATATTTTCATATGATTTTGAAAGTCGTTATTTTATTGGTGAAATTTCTTACATTCTCAAATATGATTGTATAAAGACTGTTCAATGCAATAAAATAAAAATGATTTGACGGAGAGAGAACTCATTTTTATAAACATTTAAAACAAATAAAAAACATTTCAAATAGTTGTTTTTAATATTTATATTGAGCGCATTTTAATAAACAGCACAGTTAAAAAAATATATTTAACCGCAATTAAAAAAATACTATGAAGACATTCGATACTTTAAATTTTAAATCATGAAAAATCTAAAAAAAAACTTTACTTTAGGTACATTAGTAAGTACAACACATCTGTCCATTTGTTTCTTGTTAGAGCATATTTTTTATTTTTCACAGTAACTGAATAATTTCCCTCAGGGCCTACGTCGTCTTTGGGTGAATTTGCCGTGGAAAGGTTTTTTTTAGAAGAGGACAGAGTGAACATGTCTACTTTGAAATGTTACCAATCCGAGATCGGTAGCCACTAATTAAAGCATTTTTGCATATTAATTCAGGATAACTAATTTGTGGAATACGAAAATCAATCAAGTTTGGCCAGGAACTTGCATAAATAAATCATAGTGCGATAGCAAAAAACAGACCCCATCCTCAGAGTAACAATATAGAGACCCCACCGTGAGTCGATCACGCGTAGTCCGAATGATTGGGAGACATTATTATTTAATACAGCGTTTCCCAAACTTATTCCCGTAACCCTTAAATTGTTATATTTGTACAGGGATATGCAAAATTTTAAATCACTTAATTTTGGCGTATTGTTTAAATAAAACAGAATAATATCTACACATTTTTTAACCTACCTTTTTAACGCGATAATTTGGACATGTAGAGCGGAGAAAGGTAGGGTAGACTGGGGATGGTTGAAACACTTTTACTTTAACTAGGTGTAGTAATATTTCTTTTGTATTTATGGATAAGATGTTTACACTAGATGTTCTATGATCTATCTAGTTATCAAATTAAATTTATTGGATGGCCACAACTCGAACAGGTAAGCTACAATAACCACTTAAAGACGATGGGGAAATCTGTCAATTATCCCCATAGTGTGGACGATTGAAACAGTATGTGGTGATAATTGAAACACTCTAAATATCTTTGGAATAATTGGAGTAATTTTAATCAATGTTAAACATTTTCATTATTGAAACAGTACTCAATGAGATCACGAATAGTGATTAAACAAATCACAAGTATTTTAAAAACTATAAACATAAATTGTCTTGAAATATATTTTTTATTATTTGTATTTAAGTGCTCTTAGTTATACTAACTATGAGTATTTGGCATAATCAACATAGTTTTACTGCGATATTATCCTGGAGCAGAATAGAACGGTATTAAAAATAAGTTTTTTGCTTTCATACAAAAGTGCTTGTTTCAACCATCACACTGTTTCAATCATAACAATGCAGAATTTACCTCTGAATTGAGAGCATTTTTTCTGTGTAAAATTCAAGAATTAAGAAGTCGAAAAAATATGTGTAATTCCCACGCGGTAGAAGAGAAACATACAAAAAACTAAAGTAGACAAGAGTGGGGACTACGAAGCACTTTTTTTTATCAATGTGAAGGGTGATTGTTTTAATATTTTTGTCCTCCGATTGCAGTGCACCTTTTCATTCTATTCCGGCCGTCCCATTTTTGTGCCGTGAATCTGGCCTTGCCAGGTTGTACCGTGTGGTCAAATCAAATGCCAGTTGTCTTAAATCTTTTGAAGATAGCCCGAAATAGGTAAATGTCGGCTGTTTTTGTAGCGTAGTTTGCAATCTCAGTTTCTTGAGAAGGGAAACATACTTTCTTCATATTTTTTTTCTCTGTTGTTAACTTTTTGTACTTACATAATTGATAAAACAATGTATACTATTAACGTTGATTTTTTAAAAGTTATAAATCTAAAAAAAATCAATAAAGATATGTTATTACGAAATTGTCACGTGAGGGTGTGTGACGTTGAATGTGGTCGAATGAGATCGACTTCATCATCCAAAATCACAGAAGTTCACTATTCAAGATCACAGAAGTACATCTAGACTTTAATACATAATGATTTTATGACTTTTTTGAATAATACATAATGATTTGAATTTCTGACCTCTTTTCATTATAACTTTTAAATTTTCTCTCAGTGTGGACGATTGAAACATGGTTATGATTGAAACGTTGCAATCATCCCCACACAAATTGTTTCAAACATCCCCACGCTGCATTTTCTACTTCAAAGTCAAAAATAAGCCTTTCAAATAGACATTAACGCCACGCAAATGCATTATAAATACTCATAAATAGATAAAGAAGATAGTGTCACGAAACATTCGTCAAGCTGCGAGAGTAAAATGAGTTATATGAAAAACAAAAATGTCTTAAATACCTATTTACTTTTTAGTGCGAAATCCAATAATGTCTCCTATGCACGATTGAGTCACTCGCCGACTAGTGAGCTTTTGTAGAAACATCCCAACACACCTGATGGAATTTCGAGTGTTGTGTCACACTCTTAGGTATTATAGTTTTCGAGTAAATTGAGATGTTTCAATCATAACCTGTTTCAATCGTCCCCAGTCTACCCTATTTCAGGAGATTATATAATACGGAAGATTGATTTGCGATACAAGTCAGGGAAGATAGAGGAAGTCATGGCACGATCACCTGAATCAAATTCCTCATTTTACAGTTTAGTACAGGTTTAGTAGTTTGACGGCCTCCATAGCCGAGTGGTAAACGGTAATGGTAAGTGGTTCGAAACCCGGCGTGCGCAAATACATTTTATTTGATTAATTTGTGTTATTTCACAAATTCCTCATTTAAAAATAATATATAAGTATATTTGCGGAACGTTCCAGAGTGGAAGATACTCTCAGTATCGCCCTGGTGTAAGACCACCATTCAGAATTGAAACGTTGCTTGAAATGGCTTAAGCCGTGTTTAGTGACCAGATCTGAATAGCCAGGTACTTCCCAACCTTCCTCTTTCCCATCTCTTTCCCCTCCCCGCTACATTGAGCCTCACAACATACCCCAATTGGGGATGCCATAGTCGCACTGGCTCCAGACGAGAGCAGTTGGGACTCTTGTGTGGTATTACATACTAAAAAAATTTTATAAAAAAGGATGCACATAATATTATACATTTGTAAAATTTTAACATACCTACATATTTTGAATAAAAAAGAGAAGAAGAAAAATAATTAAAACATAGATATAAAATATAAAATTAACTGGTATTTATTAGATAATAATAATAATTTGATATCTCGCATAGCGCCGTTTTATGAAAAAATCACCTTAAGATGAAGCCATACTAAATAATGCAAAATCATACAAAATCGTATGTTTTAGTTTTGAAAATTTGACCGCTTAGAAGTATTATAGATGCTTCAATTAAATACTGCGTGTAGAACATACTTTGGCCCTTAAAAATATCGGTAATTTTTTTTAATAAGTCTTTTAATAAGCTTAGAAAAAAATAAAGTATTAGGTCTATAAAAAACATTTTTAACTGAAAACTCTCCTACTTATAAACACTTTTTCGGATATGGTTTTATTGCATAATGTGGCAAATTCAGTTTCTTATATAATTATCGCGAAAAAAAATGATATTTACGCCCGAACCTCACAAAATAAAATATAATATGCATTTTCGCGTTGGTATTTTTGACATCACGGCGACAATACGGCAGTCGACGAATTGGTTATATCAAAGTGAACCTTATACCGTCCACCGAAGAACGACTGGCAGCCGCCCCCCTGTCTTCCGTCATTACTCCTCCGAACGGAGCGGAGAGCGGTCGTGTTATGCTCCGCGCCGCTTATTTTCGTGAAATCAATTTAAAAATTCCGTTTTATTGCAATAAACAATACATAAAAAAGGAATTAATGTTTTTTACAGGCCTTTACGAAATCAACATGTAAAAAAAAAATCTCAAATATCTTTTCCAACCTTTCCAAAAGCTTTTTCTCAAGTATTTTTAAACTCCTCCCATAAAAGGGCGTGAATTCCGATTTCGATTTTTTCCTGTACTAGTGGATCGCCTTAATTGCGCTGTAATATGTCATAGGTATCTCAGGACGAGAGTCGTAATTCATAACGAAGGTAGCGGTGAGGGGAAAGAGATGGGGAAGAGGAAGGTTCGGAAGTAGATCTGGTCACTAAACACGGCTAAAGCCATTTCAAGCAACGTTTCAATTCTGAATGGTGACCTTACACCAGGGCGATACTGTGAGTATCTTCCACTCTGGAACGTGCCGCAAATATACTTTATACTATTTTTAAATGAAGAATTTGTGAAATAACACAAATTAAATTTATTTGCGCACGCCGGGTTTCAAACAGTCAAATAAATAAATGAATCTCTGGCTTGCCATTGAAGTAAAATCATTTATTATTTCATAGTGCTTTCACACAAACGAAGTAGGTATTTAAATCCGTAAGTCTAAACTTAAACTTTAGGTTGCAAAGTTTACACCCGCGCTGTGCAAGCGGGTTCCCTACAGAGCAGAGCATCGGACCTTCCCATATACCTACTTACATATATATGTATATTATACAAAAAATCTCGATACAAATTATAATATATATTGCCGTTCAAAGATGGCGCCACTTCCGTTCGCCATCTCGCACACGAACGCTTTCAGCAGGTAAGTTTAAACCCAAAATTTGCTTGCTTCTTCGGCCTGTTGGATAAGATCAAAGTAAACTAGTGAAGTATCTGTTTTTATAATTCTTATCAGCCCAATATCTGATAGTTCGCGCAATGCGGGACCGGTATATCAAACTGATTTTTGGAATTTGACGACACTGACGACTGACGGGATTTTCGGGGGGCTTTCCCCTTGCCCCACTCCCTACTCCTAATTTTGTATCAATATTCAATTGGGACGAAGTTCTGGGTTGTGTGGTGTATGGTGTACCGGGTACCCTCATTTACATATACATTTAAACAAATTAATAACAAAATATATATCAGCTTCTCAGTAGCCGGGCCTACAAGGCCTACTGTACAGGGCCCGCAGATAAATGAATTTGGCAGCCATCTCTGGTGTGGAGCTCCAAAAAACCCTTGACCTGCACCGGCAAATAGTCGGGAAACGCGCGCCCAACATATGTACACGGTTGAAATTTGTCACGCGAGAACGGGTCGCTTCTACGACTCGTTCCGGGTTCATCAGCTCGGCTGCGGAATGATTTGCCGACCTCTGTGGTTCCTCCCTCCTACAACATGGGTCTCTTCAAGGCCAATGTTCCCTCCTGCCTCTCCTCAAAATGACCCTCCACACAGCATCCCCAAAGATGATATAGGCCCTGAGAGAAATTATTTCCTCCGGGCCGGGGAGTTAATGTTAAAAAAAGTCGTTTATTAATGTTAACTATGTATAAAAAAAATCATACAAAACTTTTATTTTTATGTGACACCTCACAAGAGAGTTCCCGTCCTTACATTGTATAGACAGGGGAACTATGTCACCACCCGGTTGGGCAGCGTTGTGAGGCGGGTTAAGATAGGGGCTGTAGGAAGGGATTTGTTAATGCGGGACTTGAAGAGGCCCGGATTATATGAGGGAGGAAAAACAGATACCGGTAGCTCGTTCCACATACGAGCCGACTTACACAAAAACGAGTCGAAGAAACGACCCATTCTCATAAAGCCAACATCAACTGTGAAAGGGTGTTCTGCTGGCGTCCGTTGAGTTGCACGCACGTCTACCGGTGCACCGGGGATCAATGCTGCAAGCTCCTTAGAGCAGGCTCCATTGAAATATCTGTAGAACAGACACAGCTAGCCCATATTGCGTCTGTGCATTAGAGATTATTATTTGCACAAAGAAAAATATAAAATATTATTTTTATTGAATTATTTCAAAGCAAAATATTATTTTTATTTAACATTTTAAAATTTGTTCTTAATATACCATGTTAATTTATTCATATATCAGGTCTATTGGTTAAATCGACTAGTTTAGTAGACTTATAAAAAAGCAAAAATATACCTATATCAGAAACAAAAAAAAATGGCCAAGAATTACAAGTACGGTCTATGCTTGGCGACAGTCGACACTCTTCCATGCCATATGTCTATGGTTAAAACATTGTAGCTATCTAAGAAAGGAAAAAAAGGGTTTCTAAATTTGCAAGCCTATGATTAATTTCAAATTGTGTAGGTATATATTAATTGAAAGATTTGACTTGAGGACGAAACTAGACATTTTTTATCATCATAATTATTAGAGTCATCTAGCGACAAGATTATAATGACTTTTCATTATTGCAATAGTAGTTTCCTACTTACCGTAGGTCTCAAAGTATGCTTTACATACACGAAACACCTCTTTGTGTAATGCATTCTTTGAGACCACGAGTCAGTTTATACATAAGGCATAGTTTGAGGACAGTCCCCAAACTATCGTGTATATCGAAAATCGAAATGTCTTCAAACTATGCGTTAGATATATGTTTCGATATATATTTAAAACGGAACATCATAGACGTATATAGCTGTGTGGGGGTGGTTTTTAAGGGCGGCTGCAACAAAATGGCGAAAAAAAAAAGTGTATAAAAGTGTATATAATTAGGCTCAAAGTATGCGTTACACAAATATATATATATATATATATCCTGCTACATTTGTTACGTCCACCCCCTAAAATCTCTATAGCATTGTTGCGTCCACCGACTTACGGCGTCCGATATACGGACGCAACAATGTTTTGACCTCAAAATTGGCCAGATTGATGCTTACCCCATGTAGAATCATTTGGCAAAAATTGTCATGGAAGCAAAAAATCTCTCAGAATGTCTGAAAGCGAATATTGAACGTTTGACGATTCACCGCCAGGTTTGCTACACGAAGTATATTTTGAGTAGTGTATATTTTCATAAATATTGCCGGTCCTTCTGCGTCCACGCAGATATACTATTTTTAAGACATAATGACGGTAGTGCTGCATCTACACAGTTAGTCATTCTTGCGTCCACGCAGATATACTATTTTTAAGACATAATGACGGTAGTGCTGCATCTACACAGTTAGTCATTCTTGCGTCCACGCAGATATACTATTTTTAAGACATAATGACGGTAGTGCTGCATCTACACAGTTAGTCATTCTTGCGTCCACGCAGATATACTATTTTTAAGACATAATGACGGTAGTGCTGCATCCACACAGTTGGTCCTTATTGCTTCCACGCAGCAACATTATTTTAAAGACATAACGACGGTCGTGCTGCGTCTACACAGTTGGTCTTTATTGCGTCCACGCAGCAATATTATTTTGAAGACATATCAACGGCCGTGCTGCATCTATACAGTTGGTCCTTATTGCGTCCACGCAGCAACATTATTTTTAAGACATAACGATGGTTAAACGACTTAAAAATAATATTGCTGCGTGGACGCAAGAAGGACCAACTGTGTAGACGCAGCATGACCGTCGTTATGTCTTAAAAATAATATTGCTGCGTGATAATAGCGTGATAATAGCGTGATAATAGCGTGATAATGGCGTGATAATTGCTTGGACGCAAGAAAGACCAACTGTGTAGACGCAGCACGACCGTCGTTATGTCTTAAAAATAATATTGCTGAGTGAACGTAAGAAGGACCAACTGTGTAGACGCATCGCCGTCTTTATAATAATAATAAAGAATGTATGCAGGGGTAGTGCAATGCAATACATTCCATATTTTGAAATAACAAAAGAAATTAGATAAATAATAAGTTAAGGTCAAAAGTAAATAACATTAAAACGAATGAGCATGAAAAACATAAGAAATATAACTGAAAAAATAATAAACAATAAAATGAATTCATGTAACTGTTTACGGAATGGTATTTCCTCGTCGTTTCTCGTCTCCAGAGGGCCATCAGGGGGACTCAAAGATATTGAAATATAAGGAGATGTGCTATCCGCCGTTTTTACTAGGTGAGACTGCGATTCCGGGTGTCGCCGGTATTGTTTATCAATTAACGAATAAACTAAACGAACGAATGATTAACGAATTGACTAAATGAACGCTAAACTAAATGAACAAATTCTTTCCGTATTCAAACTGTATTGTCAACCAATAATAATGCACACCTTCAAAAAATCAAGAAAATGAAATAATTCTTTTTGTATGCAAACTACGCGCATTAGGCCGTAGTTCGGCGACAGTCGCGCGGACATAATAGCATATCTCTTTTGTATTTGAATATCTTTGGGGGGACTCCATCCAGGCAGTCATGGCGGTGATGATCGCATTCTTCTATTGGCGTAGTCTTCGCCATAAACTTCCCATGCGGTGGCAGAGAAGTGCTCGGAAAGTATGCACTCGTCCCTCCAGGAACAGTATCTCGGTAGGCGGAAAAGTTGACGATATGTGTTATTGTAAGCAACTTTTTACTTATGCCATTGGGATGCAGTGTAGTAAACCCACAGTTCTGGTGTGTACAGCGAGTACCCGTGAACATCAGAAAACAAGGTTCTTTCTGCCTTCTAGCGCCTATATAAGGTTGTTAAAAAAAACCATAGATAATGATAAAATTGGAATCCACAGTACCTACCTATTCGCGATTGTTATTAAAATATTACATACAGGGCCCGCAGATACTTTAAAAGTATACAACTGCTAACCCTGTTAAAATCGCAAGTACGCCCTACGATTGAATTTGGCAGCCACCTCTAGTCTGGAGACCAAAAAATACCTAAAAAACCTCGACTCTGTACAGAAACGGGCGGTACGTTTGATAAATTCTCCTAACTTAACAAACAGATTGTAATTTTTAGAGCACAGGCGGCAGGTAGGAATGCTGCCCTTGTTCTACCGGTATTACATTGGAAGATACTTCAAGGAACTAGCGTCATTGATCCCCTCAGCACCGACGCATAGTCAGGAAACACGCCAAACATGCGCCCAATATATGTATACGGTTGACATTTGTCACATGAGAACGGATCGTTTCTACGACTCGTTCTTAAGTTCAACAGCTCAGCTGTGGAACGATTTTCCAGCCTCTGTGTTTCCTCCCTCCTACAACATTGGTCTCTTCAAGACCCATGTTTACTCCTTCCTGTCCTCAAATAGACCCTCGACACAGCATCTTCAAAGATGATACAATGTGGAGTTAAATGTTAAAAAAGTGCCGTTTTTTTAAAAAATCACCTCAAGGGCGCTATACAAACTTAAAATATTATTCTAAAATCCTACTTCGAACTACAAAACTTGACAAATAATCAAAAACAACTTATGGCTAAAAATTGCATCCACGGGTTCTTCGATCGCTGATACGAAAATATATGTACATTGAATTGACCAATGAACGCGATTCTACCTATTGATACTACTTTTAGTGCATAACGACGCAAGAGTGCTTGAAAATGCTCTTTATTCAGAGGGACGTTTTACGCCGAAAATTTGACTGTGGAATGGAAAGTTATAAAAAAAAACAAAAATTTTAATTACACTGCATATGTTTATTATCTATATCTATTATATATATATACACAATTCGGTTAAATAACTACTAAAAATATTTTTAATATTCTTTACCTGGCATGTTTGAATCGTCATCAGTCATCACTATCATCATCACCAGCATCATCTATACTATCATCAAGATCATCATCATTATCATCACTACCATCATCATCAGCCTGAGTACTTGGATAAACTCCACGTACTGTACGTAAACGGCTGTAATATAATGTAATTAATGTAATGGTCTCATAGAAATCGTTGTGTCTCCCTTACTATCGTAGTAAGAAGTATGATTTGAATGGTATTGAAATAAGAAAACAACAATCATGCTATTTTATATTAAAATCTAAAAGTTTACTGCAGAAAAATTAAAATATACCTAGTATGAAATAAAAGTTTCCGAATATAATTTCAGAAAAAAATTATTAAACTTTATGAATTTTTAATGATTGTCTTTTTTACATGAAACGAAAAAAAGTGAGATAACAATAACGTTTATAATAATACATGTAGATTTGTCTTACAAAAATGTATTTATTTCGTTTTTTTAAGTAATTTTAGATACAAAAAGCGCAAGGTGAGCCATTTTTAAGACTTGTTTATCCTTGAATTAAAAAAATATATGCTTTAAAAATTATATGTGTCTTAATAATAAAATAAGGAAGCGTATTTTATCTCCTTTCTTAACCAGTTTTTCCTTTTAGTATACCTATGTTCAGAAATGTTCCATTTCGACCGGTCAGTGGTTGGAGTGGGTGTGTTCGATTCTTCGGCTGGCTAAATCCTCCATCACAACACAAGCAACATTTTCGGCTTTCTGTGGTGGTAGTAGGATTTTTCGAACATTGTTGGAATGTTTGTCTGGAATTAGTGGAATGTTGGTCTTTCTTTAAAAAAAATACAAATGGATTTTATCGTGACGCGGAAAGTTATTTGACCTTCTGGCAAGATACATCATACATCCTTCCTACAACATGGGTCTCTTCAAGACCAATGTTCACTCCTTCCTATCCTCAAAAAGACCCTCCACACAGCATCCCAGATGACATAGGCCCTGAGGGAAATTATTTTCCTCAGGGCCTCCTGTGTGGAGTAAATTTAAACAAAAAAAAAAGATACGCCCGGGGGCTTAGGGGTATTAATTTAAAAGTGCACAATACCGATAGAATTTTAATTAAGTAACTAATATTTTAATAAAACTAATTAAAATGTACACATCTAATAAAATATGTTCGTTTTTTTTCAGTAAGTTGAAAAAGTAAGGTAGGCCATTTAAAAAAAAAATTATGTTGACATTAAAAAAAATTATATATAAGAAATTATATGTGTAGTACCTACTAATAATATCACATTTTAAAAATAGTTTTAGTTTTTGGATACGTTCAGAAATATTCCATTTATTTGTATGTTATCACAAAGAGGATAATTCTGACTAAATACCTATGCCCGAGACGTGAGGGGTTAATTACTTTAAAAGTACAACAAAGTGGCAAAATTTAAAAAGTGATAATGTTCAAATAATAGCCCGGCGGTGCCCGAGCTACGGATATATCTAATGAATCTGAAATTTTTAGAAATCAAGATCAATTTTTTTTTTGTATTTAATTGATATACGCTTTTACTCATCAATACGACTAATGATTTTATAAATACAATATGAAAAAAATAAGTTAAATACTTAAACACGATGATTCTATACAACAAGTACTTTGGAAGATTGAGTTATTTTTTTAATGTCATGTATATTATCGAAGCTTCTGACTCACACAATGTTGTCATTTTTTGTCTCATCTGTTTTTAAATTATAATAATTATCATTATAATCTCTGATTTTTTTTTAATTTTTGAGACAATACATATAATAGTTACATAAAATAATGAAAAGTGAATAGAAAAAGCTTAAAATGATAAACGTATGAGCAAAAAAATCCCACAAAGGCAATGCCTGTACGTGGGTATAATATTGATTTTTTACTTTTAGTTTTATTTCTATGGTTATGGTGAATAGTCAAAGTATATATAAATTAGGGATTTAAAAAGAGCTGAATAAATGCATTTAAAAGGTACTTTGTCCTTTTATATTCATTTTGTATAAAAAACACTTTCAAATATTTTTCAGTATACATAATCTGATAAATTTAATTATTCTCGATTTATGGTTTCATTCGGTCGAGGCTATTGACTTCCGATGAGTTCGACGTCATTAGTATTGTCACTTTCTGTTACTTGTTACTGTTTTTGTTTGTTTATTGTATCGAAATGGGGTATTTGGCCCCACTGTGCGACGATCGTGCTGCATCTACACGGTAAAATTTTCACAATCACAGTCATATCTTCACAGTCTGCTGTAAAGCTTTGCAATGTGTAAAAAACACCAAATATCTAGGTGTTATTATAGACAATCATCTTAAGTGGAAATATCATATCAACAACTTTTCAATAAGGGTAAGAAAATTGATTCACATATCTATTCTTGCATTACGAAATATAATTAAACAACAGGCCTAAGGAAAATATATTCCGGATTGTGCAATCCCATCTTAACGTATGGTTGTATTGGTTGGGGTCAGGTAGAACAATTTTAGGTCTGCTTGTGAAGGGCCAGAAATCCATAAATATAGTCATTATATCGCGTTTATTGGTCAAAACATTGCACATATAATTTCGTATCAGTGATCAATGAACCGGTGGCGGTGGATGCAATTTTTAGCCATGCATTGTTTTAAATTGTTTGTCTAATTTCTAGTTTTTCTAGATATTAGAAATATATTATAAGTTTGTACAGCGCCCTTGAGGTGATTTTTCACAAAAACCACGCTTGATAAATCAAATTATTATTTTGCGTACAGGTTCTCTAGCAATCAGCTGTACAAAAAATTGAATGTAAAAAGGGTTATTATCCGCGTACACAAAAAATCTAGAAAATATTAATAAAATTGATCATAAATATATCACAATAAGTCACACCAGAAAGGATGTCGTAGTCCCAGGGTGAAATACGCAAAGTATCAAAAGACATGTGGTAAAAATCAATCGTGTTAATAGTAACCAAGAGATTTCAAGCTTTGATTTCCCCCAAGGTACAGTGCTTTGACCAATTCTATTTACCATATACGTAAACGATATATTTTTTCAACCTTTAAATGGTCAAAATACATGATACGCCGATGATACAGTATTAATAATAAGTGAAAAGACTTAAGAAAATGTAGAATTAAAGGCCATAGAAGACATCAACACGCTTAAGAACATTTTTGACACTAATTTACTATTACTAAATAGTGAAAAGAAATTTGTAATTCCATTTGCAATCCATCCAAACGATGCTCCTAAAAATTTTAACATTTTCATACATGATAATACTAAAATTCACAGCCAACAATGCAAATCAAACTGCACAATACTAAAAACAACCAATAAAATTAAATATCGAGGAGTAATATTTGATAAAAATCTGAAATAAAAATCTCAATAAAAATCCGGGCTAGTTTAAACAAGTTGATTTTTGAACTTTTGTGTAAAAACTGTGTTTCTTTTGTTGTTTTTTTTTCTAAAAAACAGTGTCTAAACGTTTCTTTTTTGTGCTGTAAACATTACCATTCGACGCGGATTAAAAATCCGCGTCTAGTGATACCCTGCTTGCCAGGTTCAGTATTGTTTGTCTGAGTTTTATTTGACTTTTTCATCTGTAATTGACACCGTTTTGATTTTTCAACATTTACACCATTTGTGCACGTCTGTCTGTAACTTTGAAGTTAATATATCCATTGTTGGCAAATCTCAAAAATACAAAAATTATATAGGTATCTACTATCTACACGCGAATGGCTACGAGGACGCAATATTATCGTCGTTATGACTGTAGACCAAGAGCTAGGTACTTTACACTTTCAAAAATAAAGGAGCTGATGACGTGCACGGTGCACGGCTGATGTCTGCTTGGTGATAGTTGTTGTACGTATACTATGACTATGACTCATATACAGTCATAACGACGATAGTATTGCGTCCTCGTGGCCATTCGCGAGTAGATAGTAGATACCTATAATATTATTGCTATGTATTGTTTGAGCCCTTGATGAATGAAATCGCCAGATTTGGCAACAATGTGTATATTTACAACGACGCCAAACGCCATTCAGAACTAACTGCGCGCCCAGTAGGTTCTTATAAGATTTTTTTAGAGCCGGCGGTAAATTAGTGTCCCGGCCTAAAAATGTTTAACCGCACACTATAAGGGCGCGAACCGGTGCGTTATGAAACGATTCATTTTGAATAAGGGCAAACAAAACTGTCACACTCCTGCGCCCAGTAGGTACGTGTGTAATAGTGTGTATACAAAATATTCATTCAAATTCAAACTTCTAATGGTACATTTACATGCTTGCCAAGCCTACGCAAACCTCCACACGCTCCAAGCGTACGCAAATCTCGCCTGGCATTTGGAAGCCGTTTACACGCTTGTGACTGCGTCAGTGAGCTACCAACACCCGAGCATGGCGGACGCCGAATTTGTGTAGGCTATTGCGTTTGGTTTAACATACTTTTATTTGAAATACAAGCAAAGTATAAAAAAACAATATAATATTGTCTTGTATTATAAAAAAAAGTTATTCCAACAAAAATCATATGTTTTTTTATTGTAATAAATAATAAATCATCAATAAAAGATTATTTATTTATATTGACTTTTTAGGTAAATCCAATAAATTAAATTAGTGCATTCAAATTATGTTCTTATACATTTTAATAAGTCAGGCATGCCTCTTTCGTCATACATATGTCTCGTAATGTTAATTATCGATATACCGCATGGAGCAAAAACGGCGTGCATTCGCCGTCAGTTCTGAAATTACACTGAGCGTTTGCCGAAGCTTGCCGCTGGATCCGACCCCGACTGGATCGGCGGCAAGCTCTTGCAAGCTTACGCAAACCCTACGCAACCCTACGCAAGCCAAGGCAAACGACCTGTTTCCACGCTGGCGTTTGTGGAGGTTTGCGTAGGCTTGGCAAGCGTGGAAACGGCACATAACAATATTTATTATTAAGAGACAGTTTGTTGTAAGTTTCTGAGGTGAGGTGACCTTGCGCCCTTTCGCTTTGTTTACGTTGTGACGTCCGTGAAACGTGGAATAATGAACAACAGAAGTCGACGCATTGTAAACCTAGCTCTGAATAAAGGTAAGTTACTTTTTTGTAGTGTGCCCACTTGCAAAGTAAAAATACAGTTATTCACATGCGAGTCTTTCTTCAGATTTCTCGGCTTTTAAAAGTTTTTTTTATCCTTACAGCATAATATGTAAAATTTGCCTAGTACTAATTTTTTGTCCTAACACTAGGAGACACTCTATATTATCAGTATGATACGTACTTTAATTAGTTTTTAATATATTTATTTATTAGCGCCCTTTTTCGGGGATTTTACATTAAATTGAACCATTTAAGATTCGCATAATTTGAAATTTTACTCATAAAATAAAATAAAAAGAATAATATTATTTTTGCAACCATAATGAACCATTTAAAATTGAACAATTTTAAGATTCGCAAAAAATTACGCGTATATTACAATAATAACTTTTTGAAAAATGAGAATTTATCACCAAATCAAATATAATTTTTTTTTTTTTAACTTTATTAGTAAAATCTCAAATTATAATATTTAATTAAATGAAAACAAAATTAGCGAAACTCAATCAAAATCTGAAAACAGAGAAATCAGAAAAAGATATTGGTTCTACTGGGACCACGGAATATATTAAAATACACTTGTTTCTCGATTATGAACTCGGGTTTCTTTTCCACATAACTGTAAAATAATAGAAAAATATTATATTTAATTAAATGAAGACAATATTAGCGAAACTCAATCAAAATCTGAAAACAGAAAAATCAGAAAAATATATTGGTTTTACTGGGACCAGTTGAACCAATATCTTTTTCTGATTTTTCTGTTTTCAGATTTTGATTGAGTTTCGCTAATATTGTCTTCATTTAATTAAATAAAATATTTTTCTATTATTTTACAGTTATGTCGAAAAGAAACCTGAGTTCATAATCGAGAAATAAGTGTATTTTAATATATTCCGTGGAGCATAATATTAATCACCACTGTCATTAAGGACGCCATTTGTTGTAATAATTATTAGCTCATTAAACTTAGTTCACGTTAGTACGTAACATGCACTAAATGTAATTATTTTTACAGGAAAAGATGATAAAAATGATACTTTTGGCAAAAAAGATCACTCCTTACCCAATAATGTAAGTATATTTTTGTACCTTTTAGGTAACATAATTATTTATTTTTTTGCAAAACACGAATCATTGTTTCAATAAATTATTTAATCACATGATCTAGATCCCAGAGAATGTAGATAAAGCTTATTTTTAACGTTGTGTCATAGGTTTTAGGTATGTATATACGTATCTTTGCACAAAGGGGTATTTCCATAAATAAAGGATTCTTTTAAAAAAGTGCGGAATATTTAAAGATAATTTTTCTGGTTTTAATCATCCTACTAAAAATATTTATTTTTTATGTTTTCATTTAATATTATTGCTTTCAACACTTTCGGGCCTGACCGGGGGACCTATACTAACGAGAGTTTTAAGTTAACACATAATCGATAATTTAGGTATTCCTTGAAAAAATATTCAGTTATCGATCTGCATTTAAAAAATGTATATTGCATGACTATTTTTTTAAATATTAAAAAATTCCAACGAAGTATTCGTACATCTCGTCCCACCTCGTCTCTGTTGGATCGGCTATGTTACCCCGTTCCTTAGTTTTTTAAATAATACAATTTTAATAAAACCAAAGAAAATAAAAATAAGGCACCGCAGGCGAAGCAATAAATGCTATCGATTTTTTTCATTCTGAAATTTTAAAGAACGACTAAAAAGTATTTGCAATATTGGCGGCTGATTCAAAATAGACCTAAAAAATTAAAATTAGAAGCTGACCTCATCTCAAACATAGCCCCAATGTTAAAAAATTTAAAACGATCTAAAACTTACAAAATTAAAACGGCCCGTGGTTGGCAAATCGGATTGTGACGTCACAAGCGTCGCTCAGCTGGGCCAGCATAAATAAACATTGTCAGTCCACGTCCAGTCAGCGTCCACGCTCATGACGTCAGCCCCGCCCCAAAATATCGTTTTAGTGGTAATTTAAAAACGGGAAACTTTGACTCGCTGTAGAAAATTTGTTCGTCAACATAAAAATAAAATAAAAATGCTGTAATCATCGTAATTTTATGATTAATTATTTTAAGCAATAAAAAAATGTGGAAATGCCCTATTAATAATTAAAAACATAGTTTTATGAATAAACCGTAATCTGTACACCTACCTAACTTAATGTAACCTTGTTTCATGTTTCACAGAAATCCTGGGAATCTTTTACGGGCGATGAATGCTCCGATTATGTACCATCTTCAGAGCAAAGTGGATCTTCATTTATTTTCTCAGAGGATGATTACACTATGCCACTACAAACTGTTGGTTGTTCAACAGTGCCGACCGATGACCACGCCGCCTCCGTCGCGAATCAAAAACATGGTGATGATCTTTCTTTTGTACCCCCGTGCCATGATGTAATTACACTGATGCCACTACAAACTGTTGGCTGTACAACAGTGCCGGCCGATGACCACGCGGACACGAATAAAAAACATGGTGATGGTCTCTCTATGGGTAGCACAATAGTGCCAGTCAATGACCATGTTGACATGCTCCCTTACCGTATACCCAGGAGCCAAGAAATTAATACATCAATGCCACCACAGATTATTGATTGCTCGACAATGCCAGCTGATGACCGTTCACGTGGATCCAGTGACACTAAATTACCCACGTCGAAACCATGTCGCTCCAAAGATTATTGTTTTTACTGCGAAACTGCAGTACTCAATTTCGCTAGACATATCATTCGACAACATTTCCTTGAGGTCGAGGTGCAAAAAATGTTATCACTCCCAAAAAAAAGCAAGGCGAGAAAAAATATTATTACTGAGTTAAGGAAGAAAGGAAATTATATCACTAATACGGTCAGATGTGAGAAACCGATGAGGAAACAAAAAATGTATGAGGCAACTGACTATTTGCCGTGTACGAATTGTTTGGGATTTTACAAGAGAAAACAGCTATGGAAGCATAAAAAAAAATGCAATCCAGAGTCATCTGTCTCTCACATACAAGTAGATGCACAAAACTGTATGTGCTCCAACAATGTTGATAAAAGACTAGAGAGAGACGTTTTTTCTAGAATGAGAGCTGACAAAATCTCTTTTATAGTCAAACAGGACACGTTGATTTGTGCATTTGGTGCCAACTATTTGAAAATCCATCGCGAGGAACATTTCATTAATGTTGCTTCAAGAAAGATGAGGGAGTTAGCTAAGCTGCTTATCGAAATAAGAAAGCTTAAACCTGAGGTTAAAAATTTATTTGATGCACTAAGACCACAAAACTATGACGTAATAGTGGAAGCAACAAAAATTGTTGCCAAGTACGACGAATCAAAAGATCGGTATGCATCTCCTACATATGCGATGAATATTAGCACTTCCTTGAAACAATGTTGTCACTTGGCAGTTATGAACGTGCTAAAATCAGAACCTAGCGTAAAATCCGCAGATATCCAAGTAGATTTGAAGACTCTTGTACAGCTGATTGAAGCCAATTGGCGATTCGACGTTTCGAGTAATGCTGCTGATGACCTGAACATAAAAAAGTGGAACAAAATTACAATTGTGCCACTGGCGAGCGATCTAAAATTATTAAAAGATCATTTATGTTCAAAAGCCAAAGGTGCAGCAGTAATATTGATGCAAGATGAAAATCTTCACGTTACTGCATATAACGACTTGTTGGATACTGTTTTTTGCCGTATACTGCTATTGAACAGAAGACGTCCTGGAGAACTACAGAGATTTATGCTCAGTACTTATCAAGAGAATGAATCTAAAGGGAACAATTACGAAGAGTTTGATCGTACTCTTAGCGCCACCGAAAAGATTTTAGTTCAAAACTTCAAACGTTTAGTAATACGTGGGAAAAGAGGTAGAGGAGTTCCTGTATTGTTCAGTCCGGACGTGCAAAGTGACTTACAGCTTTTGATTTCTATTAGACATAAATACATAGATGATTGTAATAACTTCTTATTCGCCAGACCGGGATGTACAACCCCCATATACGGATATAAAACATTGTGTAAATATGCCAGATTATGTGGAGCAAAAAATCCACACGCTATATCTTCAACTAAATTGCGAAAGCATCTGGCTACATTGACCCAATTATTCAATATGACAGAAAACGATATTGAACAGCTGTCCAACTTTATGGGTCACACAAGCGGGGTACACCGACAAAACTATAGGTTACCTGACGACGTATATCAGACGGCAAAAATTTCAAAATTGTTGATATTAATGGAAGATGGGAAGGCCGATGCCTTTAAAGGCAAAACTTTGGATGAAATTAATATAAACATGGAAGAAGAACTACAAGGAGAAACATTAGAAAACGAAGACATCATAGAATGTGAGGAATTGCTTACAATCGTAGACGATTTTACACCAACTCAAATTTTAACCCAAACCCAAAACTCGCTACCAATGAGATCTAACCGTGTCATTACGACTGAAAAACTTAGATTGAAAAGAAATCTAGTACCCTGGACTTCAGAGCAAAAAAAGGTTGTTCTAAAATATTTTTATAAGCATATAAAAACAATGAAACCTCCAAAGAGACACGAATGCGACACGTTAAAACAAGAACATCCAGAACTATTACAAAACAAAGATTGGCTAAAAATAAAAGTTTTTATCCAAAATACTTACAATAAAAAGTAAAATATTTCTTTTTTTTAACAATCACAACACCTAAACCAAAGTAAAAGAAAATTAAGATAGCAAAGTGATTTATTTAAAGCTGCTGTAAACAAATAATTTTAAGAAAATCTACTAACGTAACCTAGTTATAAGTATGATAAAATATTATTCTATGTTTACCTATATCGAGTTTTCTATATGTATCCGTTTGATACTTAATAAAAACAAAAACGATACTCACCTGTTTAAAAAATATCACTCTTATGTTTCGGTTTTAAAACTGTTTTATTTTATTAAAACAACGTAATTTTTTTTATTTTAATTTAATATGTTGCCACAAAGTAATTTTACACTATTCGAAGAAGTGTTTTATTTTAGTTTTCAATGTGGTTTTAGAGATACTTTGTTATTAATTGCTTACTAAATTATTACTATTATGTAATGAAAAATATTATAACTTAGTTTACACAACTTATATAATTAAAAAATCGACATGTTTCGGTGCCAATATTACCTTCATCAGGAACAATGTTACCTTCATCATTTACTATTATTATTATTTTCATTATACGAGTATGTTGACTTCCTGTGCTTACTGTGTAACAGTGTAACAGACACAAATATATATTTTTTTAACTTTCATTGAAGATTGATTTTGTATTTTTGTTGTGTATCAAAATTTGTTATTATTTTTATCAAACGTAGATTTTTATTGTTTTCTCTGTGTATCGGGAAAAAATCAAATTTTTTACTATTGATTTTGGTTAGTTTTAAAGGGTTATTTTGCGTTTTCGGTGTATACCAGGCCCACATTTATTAATATCGTTGAAAATGGATGTTATTTTTTACGCTGTGTATCAGACACGAATATATTTTATTATTTTCATTGAAGGTTGATTTTGTTTTCGTTATATATCAAAATATATTTGTTATTATTTTCATTGAATGTTGATTTTATTGTTTTATCCGTGTATCGGGCACAAACATTATTTTTAAATATTTTTTGGTTTGATTTATGTTTTCGCTATATACCAGTCACACATTTATTATTTTAATTCAAGGTTGATTTTGTGTTTTCGTTGTATATCAAAATATATTGTTATTATTTTTATTTAATGTTGATTTAATTGTTTTCTCCGTGTATCGAACACAATCATCATTTTTTTGTTTGATTTGGGTATTCGCTGTATAGCAGTCACACATCAATTTATTATTTTCATTGAAGGTTGATTTTGTGATATCAAAATATATATGTCAAAATATATTTGTTATTATTTTCAATGAATGTTGATTTTTTTGTTTACTGCGTGTAAAGGGCACAAACATATATTTTTTAATTATAATAAGAAAAACTTTCTTTTATACTTTTTTGAAGGTTATTCCCATCAGTGAAATATATCATATTAGAATAAGTTAACAATAATAATCCAAACGAAAATATGAAAGAGAACAAGACACAGAAAAACAGAAAAAAGACAATGGTCGCAACTGGGATGCAATCCTGGGATGCAACTGGGATGCAATCCCAGTTGCGACCATTGTCTTTTTTCTGTTTTTCTGTGTCTTGTTCTCTTTCATATTTTCGTTTGGATTATTATTGTTAACTTATTCTAATATGATATATATTTTTTAGTTTATTTTGGGATTTTGCTGTATACCAGGCACATATTTATTAATTTCATTGAAGACTGATGTTATATTTTCAAGCGGTTTATCAGACACAATTTTTTTTTTCATTGTCTGTTGATACTGCTTTTTATCAGGCACAAACGTATTGTTTTATTATTTTCATTGAAGGTTTATTTTGAATTTTAGCTGTGTATCAAAATATATTTGTTATTATTTTCGTCGAAGGTTGATATTATTTTTTTCGCTGTGTATCAGACACATAAATAGGTACATTTTTATCATTTCATTGAAGTCTGATTTAGTCTTTTCGCCGTGTGTCACACACATACTCGTATATTTTTTTAAATTGTATTCATTGAAGGTTGATCTTGAGTTTTCGCTGTAGGTATATCAGATATCTACATATATATATTTTTTTTTAATTATTGCTACATGAAAAAAAAATTAATATAATAAATGATTACTATTCCCAGTTTGTGTTCGATTTTATAGAAACGTTAATTATTAAATAAAAAGGTTTCACATAACGACTGATTTGTTTTATTTCTATATATACAAAGGTGGGTAACCTTTTTAGCGTCGCGGGCCATTTGGATGTTCATAACTGGACCCCGCGGGGGGGGGGGGGGGGTAGAACTGGTTTTACTGAAGCTAATAAAAAAATTATTACATAACTGCCTACACTCCTTATTAAATATAGCTACACTCAGAACATGCAAATGAATTTCCTACAATTCTAGCTGCACATATGTAGCCTGCAACCAGAATTTTGTAACTGCACTTTGAACACAAGAAAGTTTCCTTCAAAATGCTTCACCAGATGAAACCACAACTGCAATTTTTCGTTGCATTCTGAACCCAGATATAGTTTTAATTTGTTGTAATTTAGTTGTTGTAATCCTCAAAGTTGAAAAAAAAACTTTTTTATGTTGATGATTCATTTTAATGCTTAATAAATTCCTTCAGGGCCTATGTCGTCTTTAAAGATGCTGTGTGGAGGGTCTTTTGAGGAAAGGAAGGAAAGGAAGTTCTGAGTAGGAAAAGGGTATTAGGGGTGGGTAGGAATCTGGGGGTCAGTGTGTCCAGGAGTGATGGACGTATGAATCCATCCCTCCCATTGCAGTGCAAGGCTATGTTCTGAGAGAGTACGGCTGGAGAAGTCTAAGGGACTCCCTCAACCATTCTCTTCCGATCCGGCATGCCAGATGGTGGGCGGGCGCGTCCACTGCTGGACCTGCACCAACCTCACCCCATAAACCCGGATACCCCGGCTAAGTCACCAAACGTTGCGAACCACTTAACCTAGGCCTACAGTTTGGGAGGCGGGTATGAGTACTACCGCCCCGGGAACCATTTATTCGATAACCAACCCCTCTGCCATAGGTCCCCCTAAGTGGTTCACTACATTTGGTGACTTAGCAGGTGGGCTCAGGTGTATGGGGGGAGGAGTGATTGGCTGCGTATTTTTTTTTTTTTTACATTAACTCCACACAAGAGGCCCTGAGGAAAATAAATTCCTTCAGGGCCTATGTCGTCTTTAAAGATGCTGTGTGGAGGGTCTTTTTGAGGAAAGGAAGGAGTGAACATGGGTCTTGAAGAGACCCATATTGTAGGAGGGATGAAATACAGAACAAGGCAAATCGTTCCACAGCGGAGCTGTCGAACTCAAGAACGAGTCGTAGAAACGACCTGTTCTCATGGGACTAATGTCAACCGTGTACAAATGTTGGGCGCGTGTTTGGCGTGTTTCCCGACTATGCACCGGTGCCGAGGGGATCAATGACGCTAGTTCCTCAGAACATCGTATGCGGCTGTCTACCAACTGCGTGGCTGGCCGGTTCGAATAGTATTATTTTGACCCATTCATAGCATACCTGTGGTCTGACATTTTAATATGGACAATTATTAATATTTTGGAGGCGGTTATGTGTACCGCCGCCACGGGAATCATTTATTGGATAATCAACACCCCTGCCATAGCCCCCCTCCCAAGTGTTGCGTTACGTTTGGTGATTTAACAGGGGTGCACAGGTTCTTGGAGTGAGGTTTGTTTAGGTCTTGGTTGCGAATGCTTTTCCCCACCTACTGCTTGGAGGTCCATATCGGGAGAGGCTGCTTAAGGCAGACATAATTTAGACCTCTCCAGCCGGACTCTCTCGACCCATCGTAAATAATAATAATTGTAACTAATATTATAACATAAATGGTTCCCGGGGCGGCGGTAAACACATTCACCTCTTAAATCGTAAGTAGATACAACGTATAAATATACTGAACATATAAGTATGTCGTATTTTGCTATTCGTTAGTACCTATTCATTCAGAATTGAAACGTTCCTTGAAATGGCTTTAATGTGTTTGATGACTAGATCTGAATAGCCACTTACATTTACCACATCTCTTTCCCCTCCCCACTATCTCCAGCCTTGCAACGTATTAAAATTGGGGATGTCAGATCCACATCATAATCCACGCACGTGTTTTGTGTCGAAAATACTTCAGTTTGTCTATTTATTTACTGTCTTACAAACAAATATATTTAAGTTTTTTTTTAGATTCTTTTTTTGCTTAGACGTAAAAATTAAATTAGAGTGCATGACGTGAAACCTATCTTAAGAAAACGGTAAGCAGCTTACAAGGAATGTATACCCGGACGCCAAAATAAATAATTTAGTGCGCACGTGAAACCTTTATTAGAAAAGTTGGCAATATGCGGAAGATGTAAAAATAAATGTAAAGTGTAAGGACGTGAAAAATATATTAAAAGCGGTATAAGAAATACAAATAATATTCACTCGGACGCACAAAATACTTTATTCAGTATGGACGTGAAACCTTTATTAGAAGAGTTAGACGCTAAAATTAAATTAGTGTGAAAGGACGTGAAACCTATACTAAAAGAAACCTACAATATACAAAAAATATACACCCGGACGTGAGTATGTACGTGACGCAAGAGGTGTATGAAAGTATAATAAACATCAAATCCTGAATTATTATGAATATTAAAAAATCATGATATTAGCGATAATTGTGAGCATTATAAAAGGCAATATTCACAAAAAAAATCTGAAAAAAATAACTAGAACTGATGGACGCCCAAAGACGGATTTACGTACGGACGCAAAAAGTGTAGTGGGACCTATATATATATATGTATATGTATATATATATATATATATTTGTGTAACGCATACTTTGAGCCTAATTATATACACTTTTATACACTTTTTTTTTTTCGCCATTTTGTTGCAGCCGCCCTTAAAAACCACCCCCACACAGCTATATACGTCTATGATGTTCCGTTTTAAATATATATCGAAACATATATCTAACGCATAGTTTGAAGACATTTCGATTTTCGATATACACGATAGTTTGGGGACTGTCCTCAAACTATGCCTTATGTATAAACTGACTCGTGGTCTCAAAGAATGCATTACACAAAGAGGTGTTTCGTGTATGTAAAGCATACTTTGAGACCTACGGTAAGTAGGAAACTACTATTGCAATAATGAAAAGTCATTATAATCTTGTCGCTAGATGACTCTAATAATTATGATGATAAAAAATGTCTAGTTTCGTCCTCAAGTCAAATCTTTCAATTAATACATACCTACACAATTTGAAATTTATCATAGGCTTGCAAATTTAGAAACCCTTTTTTTCCTTTCTTAGATAGCTACAATGTTTTAACCATAGACATATGGCATGGAAGAGTGTCGACTGTCGCCAAGCATAGACCGTACTTGTAATTCTTGGCCATTTTTTTGTTTGTTTCTGATATAGGTATATTTTTGCTTTTTTATAAGTCTACTTAACTAGTCGATTTAACCAATAGACCTAATAACATATTAATAAATTAACATGGTATATTAAGAACAAACTTTAAAATGTTAAATAAAAATAATATTTTGCTTTGAAATAATTCAATAAAAATAATATTTTATATTTTGCTTTGTGCAAATAATTATCTCTAATGCACAGACGCAATATGGGCTAGTTGTGTCTGTTCTACAGATATTTCAATGGAGCCTGCTCTAAGGAGCTTGCAGCATTGATCCCCGGTGCACCGGTACACGTGCGTGCAACTCAACGGACGCCAGCAGAACACCCTTTCACAGTTGATGTTGGCTTTATGAGAATGGGTCGTTTCTTCGACTCGTTTTTGTGTAAGTCGGCTCGTATGTGGAACGAGCTACCGGTATCTGTTTTTCCTCCCTCATATAATCCGGGCCTCTTCAAGTCCCGCATTAACAAATCCCTTCGTACAGCCCCTATCTTAACCCGCCTCACAACGCTGCCCAACCGGGTGGTGACATAGTTCCCCTGTCTATACAATGTAAGGACGGGGGCTCTCTTGTGAGGTGTCACATAAAAATAAAAGTTTTGTATGATTTTTTTTATACATAGGTAACATTAATAAATGACTTTTTTTAACATTAACTCCCCGGCCCGGAGGAAATAATTTCTCTCAGGGCCTATATCATCTTTGGGGATGCTATGTGGAGGGTCATTTTGAGGAGAGGCAGGAGGGAACATTGGCCTTGAAGAGACTCATTTTGTAGGAGGGAGGAACCACAGAGGTCGGCAAATCATTCCGCAGCCGAGCTGATGAACCCGGAACGAGTCGTAGAAGCGACCCGTTCTCGCGTGACAAATTTCAACCGTGTACATATGTTGGGCGCGCGTTTGGCGCGTTTCCCGACTATTTGCCGGTGCAGGTCAAGGGTTTTTTGGAGCTCCACACCAGAGGTGGCTGCCAAATTCATTTATCTGCGGGCCCTGTACAGTAGGCCTTGTAGGCCCGGCTACTGAGAAGCTGACATATATTTTGTTATTAATTTGTTTAAATGTATATGTAAATGAGGGTACCCGGTACACCACACAACCCAGAACTTCGTCCCAATTGAATATTGATACAAAATTAGGAGTAGGGAGTGGGGCAAGGGGCAAGCCCCCCGAAAATCCAGTCAGTCGTCACATTCCAAAAATCAGTTTGATATACCGGTCTCGCATTGCGCAAACTATCAGATATTGAGCATTGAGCTGATAAGAATTATAAAAACAGTAAAACAGATACTTCACTAGTTCACTTTGATCTTATCCAACAGGCTGAAGAAGCTAAGAAATTTTGGGTTTAAACTTACCTGCTGAAAGCGTTCGTGTGCGAGATGCGAACGGAAGTGGCGCCATCTTTGAACGGCAATATATATTATAATTTGTATCGAGATTTTTTGTCGAGTTGTTTTAACTATAATATACAAATATATGTAAGTAGGTATATGGGAAGGTCCGATGCTCTGCTCTGTAGGGAATCCGATGCCCGCTTGCACAGCGCGGGTGTAAACTGTGCAACCTAAAGTTTAAGTTTAGACTTACGGATTTAAATACCTACTTCGTTTGTGTGAAAGCACTATGAAATAATAAATGATTTTACTTCAATGGCAAGCCAGAGATTCATTTATTTATTTGACTGTGTATGTTTGACTGTTTGAAACCCGGCGTGCGCAAATAAATTTAATTTGATTAATTTGTGTTATTTCACAAATTCCTCATTTAAAAATAATATAAAGTATATTTGCGGCACGTTCCAGAGTGGAAGATACTCACAGTATCGCCCTGGTGTAAGGTCACCATTCAGAATTGAAACGTTGCTTGAAATGGCTTTGCCCGTGTTTGGTGACCAGATCTGAATAGCCAGGTACTTCCACACCTTCCTCTTCCCCATCTCCTTCCACTCCCTAATAACTTCAGCCTCACAACATACCCCAATTGGGGATGCTATAGTTTCACTGGCTCCAGACGGTTGGGACTTTTGTGCGGTTTCACACATAAAGACGACGGCCTCCATAGTCCAGTGGTAGGATTCAGGACAATGAAACGGGAGGCCGCGGGTTCGAATCCCGGCGTGCGCAAAATTTTATTTGATTAATTTGTGTTTTTTCACAATAAGTCATTTAAAATAATTTATTAAGTATATTTGCGCACGTTCCAGAGTGGAAGATACTCTCAGTATCGCCCTGGTGAAAGAACACCATTCAGAATTGAAACGTTGCTTGAAATGGCTTAAGCCGTGTTTAGTGACCAGATCTGAATAGCCAGGTAATTCCCCACCTTCCTCTTTCCCATCTCCTTCCCCTCCCCTATCATCAGCCTCACAACATACCCCAATTGGGGATGCCATAGTCGCACTGGCTCCAGAGGGGAGCAGTTGGGACTCTTGTGCGGTATTACATATAAAAAAAATAAAAAAAAAAACAGTACAGTATGATACAGTTAAAGGTATGTTAAAATATGACATTGCTATTGTAACTATTATGGTCCATAGAATATCATTAGGTAATTTCGCCTGAGATTGTTCTTAAAACTTAACTAGATTATACTAATAAAAGGGAAGAAAGTGTAGGTACTTAGCGTGACTACACACTTTCGCCAGTCGTTTCCAGTTTCTTTAGTCACGCTAGGTACACTTTCTTCCCTTATATTAGTATAATGTAGTTAAGTTTTAAGAACAATCTCAGGCGAAATTACCTAATGATATTCTATGGACATACTTATTTATTTATTTATTTATTTATACTGGGTTTTACAGATGTTTACACTTACATGAGAACAATCCAGTTATAAAACTCAGTTATTACACAATTATAAAAATCTACAATTACATACAATTAAATACAAATAAATACAATTAGAAAAACAAAAACATCACAAATAAAAATACAGAATTATATACAAGGTCACTCAAGTAACACATTGCAATGAGTGGTAAAAGACATATGAAATACGCGAGCATGCATAGAAAGACAATTCACACAACATAATTAGTTAGTACTTTTTAACAGCGCTAGAACTTTTTTTTTAAATCCGTACAAATTGTCAACGAAAATATCCACATCAGCGCACTCTATCTTGTTATACAGTCGACACATCTGGGTCAGAGGGCTAAAGTAGGCGATATTATTTTTAAATGTATTCATATGAAAAATGTTATGGCGTCTTAAACAATGGGAATTGGGGACATTAATTTCAATACTGTTAAGACATAATGTAGTATCAAGATGGCCGTGAATAATTTTATGTAAACATATTAGATCAGTCAATTGCCTTCTAGTTTTAAGTGTATCAATCTTGAAGTAATCACGACGTACATCGTATGATCTGAGATGGTCGTGTAGTCCACATTTGAAGGATAACATTCTTAGTAATTTTTTTTGAACTGATTCTATAATGTTTTCATATTTGCAGTAATGTGGATTCCAAATAGTGCTTCCATATTCAAGTTTACTTCTAATTAAGGCATTGTAAAGTGTTAGAATTGATTGAGGATCTTTGAAAGGTTTACATATTCTGTGAATAAATCCCATCATTTTTAATGATTTGCACTTAATGTTGTTAATATGTACATCAAATATGAATTTAGAATCAAGAGTGATTCCTAGATCCCTTATTGAAGAAACTTTTTTGAGAATAATATTATTGATAACATAAGAAAAATCTTTTATAATTCTATTTCTAGTAAAGTTTAAAATGTAACATTTTTCAACATTTAAGTGCATATCATTGACAGTACACCAGTTATTGAGTGTGTCGAGGTCATTTTGAAGCAGCTGATGATCGGAAACAGACTTAATTTTACGAAAAATTTTAAGATCATCGGCGAAAAAAGCATAATCACAGTTTAATTTCGAGCCAAGGTCATTTATGAATATAAGAAAAAGCAGGGGGCCAAGATTTGAACCCTGTGGTACACCAGAAGTTACAATTATAGGGGATGATTTGTATCCATTAATAAGAACTAATTGAGTTCTGTTATACAAATATGATTTCACCCAGCGTAATAGGTCTCCATGTATTCCAATTTGTTCAAGTTTTTTTAGTAAGATGGAGTGGTTAACTCTATCAAAAGCTTTTTGGAAATCAGTATAAATTGTATCTACTTGTAATCTTACATTAAAAGAATTACAAACATAATTACAAAATTCCAAAAGATTTGAGTTGATTGATCTTTGAGGAACAAACCCATGTTGCCTAGTGTAGAGAAGGGGTTTAAAATGTGAAAAAATACTTTTATATATCAGAGATTCAAAAACTTTAGCAAAACAGGATAGTATACTGATTGGCCTATAATTTTTTATTAAAGATTGGTCTCCCGATTTTAATACTGGGACCACGTGTGCTTTTTTCCACAGATCGGGAAAAGTTCCCGTGGTAAGGGATGCATTAAAAATTATAAAAAGCGGTAAACATAAAGAGTCTGCACAGCAACTAACAAAGAAAGGAGGAATTTTATCAGGTCCTGGGCCCTTACTGGGATCTATTTTACTCAAAAAACATTTTATTTCATCTGCACTAATATGTATTTTACCCAAATTGCTTTGATTGTGTTCAGTTATGTTAGGCATTGAATCATTAGTAGATGATTCCGACTTGGTATAAACAGATGAAAAATATTTAGAGAATATGTTTGCTATGTTTTCACCGTCATTCGCGGAAATATCGTCAAGATGCATTACTTTAGGAATACAATTATTTTTTCGTAATGATTTTGAGTACGACCAGAATAACTTTATGTTACCTTGCAGACCACTTTCGACAGAGTTGATATATGATTTATAACATTCGCTTTGTATTTTTTTTGTAAATTTCCTTAAATAAGAGAATTCCCTATAATCTGACTCATAACCATGTTTTTTTACCTTAAGTCTAACTTTGTTTTTTTTCTTAAGAAGAGCAATCAATTGCTGATTAAACCAGACAGGATATTGATTTTTTGTTTGAGTACCATATTTTTTAAAGTATTTGTCAATAATTTCCCACAATTTTTCATATAATAAGATTACCATGCTATTCACATTTTTATTTTTAAAGAGAGTTATCCAATTAACAGACAATAGATCCTGTCGACATTCATCAAAGTTTCCCTTCCTGAAGTTATATTTTGAATCGCTTCTATTCATTTCTAAGAATTGATCTTTATTTTGTTTCACTATAATTTCAAATGAAGGGTGATATTGATCCAATTTGGTTAAGCCTGGTGCTATATGTATATCAATGTTAACTTTATCTGAAAAAACAAGATCCAATAAATTTTCATTTCTATTTAGTACATAATTGAATTGATACAAATTGCAAATTGATGAGAGATTGACAAGACTATGTGCTTTCATGCTTTTATAATTAGAAGGGGAAAGTACATTATTTTTGAATGAATTGTCAGGTATCCATTTAATTTCGGGCAAATTAAAATCACCAACAAAAATAAACTGCGAATTGGAAGTTGAAAACTTTAAATACAGATCCTGTAATTTTTCAATATGTTTACAATAATTATCAACGGTTACACTAGGAGGAATATAGAGGATGCATATAAAGATGAGCGAGTTGGAACGAGACTTAATTACAAGCCACAAATCTTCATTGTCACTCTCCCACTCCGTTTTTCTTGACACAAGAAGTTTTTTAGAAACGGCGGCTAGAACTCCGCCACCTTCTTTAGACACAGATTTGGTTGACTCACGATCTCTTCTAAATATTACATATCTATCATCAAACAATTCTTCACTAAATATCGTTGAGTTCAGCCATGTTTCGGAAAAACAAATAATGTCATAATTATTGATTAAAATATTATTGCGTACACTTACAGTCTTTGTTCGAATACCCCTCACATTTTGATATAATATATTTAATGCATCAACAGCAAGTACCTCGCCATCTATTTCGGTATGCTTAGATGCCATAGTCAATGGTGGAGAGGTCCTTCAATAGTGCTGCTTTGTAGGCCGGACAATCCTTATCTCCGGTGGGGTGGGCACGCGAAGCTGCAGGCTTTCCAAAACGTGCGCATGTGGCGCAACTGGGTGCTGCAGCAGCAGCGGGGCAGGCCTCACGCGCGTGTCCTTCTACACCGCAGTGGGAGCATCTCTTGGTATCTTTACAATACTTGTGCGAGTGTCCGACCATTTGGCAATTCAAACACACTGTAAGTCCAACAAAGTCACGCACACCGCAAACGGTCCAGTCCACAAATACGCGTCCTTGTTGCACCAACGCATGACGAATGTTAGCAGGCACCGAGTACACTCTGTGGCAAGACGGTCCGGTTCGAGCTCCAGCCATATGACTTAATTTGCACTTGGATACACACTCTTTGAAGTCACCAGCTTCAGAGATTCCGGAGAGGGCCTTCTCTAAGAAGTTCTCGTCTGAAAGTTCACGGGGCACATTAAAAAATATTATTCTAGGCTGCCTCTTAATTGGAAGACGGGCACTCAGCAAGTCGGAGCTAGATATAATAGGATCATTTAAAAGCCTTTCTTGTTCTTGGCTGCTGGCAGTGTGGATAATGACTCCTTTGTTTTTGATATTTTTTACTCCCGTTATCCTTACTCCTAACTGTGATGGCTTAACGATGTCCTTAATTATTTTTTTTGTGCCATCGCTATCATCGACCCCCGGTAGTTTTGGAAAAAAACATACAGATGGTCTTGGTTTCCCTATTTTGATGCTGGTACGAGTGAGTGGTGGGGGCACTGGGAGTTTTTTCTTTGTGACTTCAGCGAAAGAAAGGCTAGCCTCTGTAGCATCAGCCACTCGGCGCATTACTGGACCCAGATCTGATTCAAGCTGTTGGATTTTATCCAGCAGCTGCTTTGCATAATTTTCCGCCATTTTCTTCTCAGCCTGCAAGACCTTGATGTTAGCAAGGGCCGAATTTAGGTCTCCTCTAAGTTCTTCCTTCTCTAGCAAAAGTTGTGCAACGGAGCCGAGAACATTTGTCACGTTTATTGATACTTTGAGCTGCTGCTCTTTGGAGACTTTGGATGGTTTTTCAGCCAAAGCGTCCTGTAGGGCTTTTAGGGCGATTTGGGTACCGGATAATGTCTGGTGTCCTGATACATGACTAATGTCAGGGTTGGTTTCGGCTTCAATCTCCTCAGCGTCTGAGTCCGATTCTTCAGATTGGGAGGTGTAAGGGGAAGCAATAATAGGGCTTTTAACAGAGTTCTTTTTTTTCCCCATAATTATTACACATATGTAATTTCAGTTCAATGTTAAAAAAGTATTTATCTTCAAAATAAAATTAGTTTCGATTTGTGATGAAAGTGTTCAAAGTTCACAACACTTAACAACCAATTAGAGCCCGGAACAGTGAGCTCATAATCAAACGCAGCCAATGAACGCACTTGCTGCCGTAAACATCACTGTGGTACTTTTGTATGAGAAACAACTATTATGGAAAATAAGTTTATTACTATAAAATATGCTTAAAATCGAAGAATTCACAAGAATAACACTTCCACAGGTTGAACGTTCGTTGTTTTTTACGATAAATAGTTTTTTTCTTCCGGCGGATTTGTTTTAACTTGTATTTTTCTTGGTATAAATAACAGCTTGACAGTTATACATAATAGTTACAATAGCAAGGTCATATTTTAACATACCTTTAACTGTATCATACTGTAGATACTGTGTACGTCTGTATGTGTGAAACCGCACAAAAGTCCCAACCGTCTGGAGCCAGTGAGACTATAGCATCCCCAATTGGGGTATGTTGTGAGGCTGAAGGTATTAGGGAGTGGAAGGAGATGGGGAAGAGGAAGGTGTGGAAGTACCTGGCTATTCAGATCTGGTCACCAAACACGGGCAAAGCCATTTCAAGCAACGTTTCAATTCAATTCAATAAACAAATAACTTAATTAATAAGCGAACATTTTTATTTAAATCGCGTCTAAATATTTTTCGTTTTATCCTGATGAAGAAATCATTGATTGCGAAACATGTAGTTAATATGGTGACCGGCTAACTCAGACGCGCGGCATTTCAAAGTAAATAACTAATTTTGTAAAAATTATTCAAATTCTTACAATTCTCCAGTCTTTCAAATAAATATTAACTCAACGTTGGCATTAATCTTCGTATAAACATAAATGTAAAACCAACAGGGATGAGGGTAGCAAAAGTAAAGTCATGCAATGTCCAGTTTTTTGAATATATTGCCCTCCACGTGCAAAGTCGTACCTTTCCCAAGCATAAACTTTCTAATAAAGTGTGTTTTTCGGAAGTGACCTGCAGGTAAGTATGTTTTTGTATCTTTCTGTAAATAATAAAATTAAATAGAACCTGGGAATTCATAGTGAATTGTAAAGCGCCCTTGAGGTGATTTTTCACAAAAACGGCGCTCTACAAATTGTCCAATTATTATTATTATTATTCAGAAGCCCTTTGAAAAGTCATTGAAAGTGATGTAAATAAATAAAATAAAACCTTGGTTAAATAGGTTATGTTAAGAGGATAGATTTCGCACCGAACGCAGAACGTTTAGGTATTTCATAATATCTGCTTTGTCCCGCTCGAACCAAGTTCACACACACTTAGAAAATCAAAACAATAAGCGCACACACACTTGGTGACACACTGCCGGCCGGAAACCCCACCCGCCCTCGACCAATCCCTACACCTCACCCGCACAGCTGTGATACATTGTGCGTCTTCTAGACTTCTAGTTTCTAACTGCCTATTAGCATCTTATTCGGAACTCGGAAGTGCGTACAGCCGTGCACATACCTACCTACCGAAGCAATCCGCATAATAATGATTTGTTATTCAACTTAGTGATTCTGTTATGAGAAGAATATAAATAATTATAAGAATATCGGTGAAGATATATAAATTACAACACATTTTATATAATAACTAATAACATAATATACATACATGGATAACCCCCCCCCCCCCTCTATTAAAGTTGACAATCACTAATTTCAACCCATGAAAAGTTATTATATTGGTTTAATTTTTTTTTCTTATTTTTATTTATTTATTTATTTTTTATTTTATTCAGTTTAAATTTTCAGTTTAATTTTTAAGCTGAGTTTTAATTTTTTTTTTATATTACTATTTACGTTTCTAATTTTTCAAGTAGTGAATTAAAAAAATTAACTCCGAGATTTTTATTTTTTTTTATTTAGGAAACAAACAGTCATACAAAATGATAATATAACAAAGAAAATTCATATGTTGTAGACCAATTAAGTTAAAATTTTGATATAGTTATTTTACCTATTCAACTTATGTGGCAAAAAAATAAACATAATAAGGAAAAACATAAAACGTAATGAAGAAAAAAAGTAAAGTTATTAACAAACATAGTTATACTATTTACTACGGATAATAATATTATAAATTTTCACAAAAAAGAAAAATAAAAGTATTTTAAGTTATTAATATCTATATTAAGCTGCATTTTATATGATTTCAAGTCATGGTTGAAAATGTCTACATCTCGTAAGGCATTGTAAGTTTCACAGATACGTATTATTACAGAGTTTTGCGCGTATTTTGATTTATTGTGTGGTATTCTAAATAAATCGTTCGATCTGGTATTTTGTTTGGGGCAATGTATGCAATGTATGCAAATGCAATGTATAATATTATGTGCATCCTTTTTTATAATTTTTTTTTAGTATGTAATACCACACAAGAGTCCCAACTGCTCTCGTCTGGAGCCAGTGCGACTATGGCATCCCCAATTGGGGTATGTTGTGAGGCTCAATGTAGCGGGGAGGGGAAAGAGATGGGAAAGAGGAAGGTTGGGAAGTACCTGGCTATTCAGATCTGGTCACTAAACACGGCTTAAGCTATTTCAAGCAACGTTTCAATTCTGAATGGTGGTCTTACACCAGGGCGATACTGAGAGTATCTTCCACTCTGGAACGTGCCGCAAATATACTTTATATTATTTTTAAATGAGGAATTTGTGAAATAACACAAATTAATCAAATAAAATGTATTTGCCCACGCCGGGTTTCGAACCACTTACCATTACCGTTTACCACTCGGCTATGGAGGCCGTCAAACTACTAAACCTGTACTAAACTGTAAAATGAGGAATTTGATTCAGGTGATCGTGCCATGACTTCCTCTATCTTCCCTGACTTGTATCGCAAATCAATCTTCCGTATTATATAATCTCCTGAAATAGGGTAGACTGGGGACGATTGAAACAGGTTATGATTGAAACATCTCAATTTACTCGAAAACTATAATACCTAAGAATGTGACACAACACTCGAAACTCCATCAGGTGTGTTGGGATGTTTCTACAAAAGCTCACTAGTCAGCGAGTGACTCAATCGTGCATAGGAGACATTATTGGATTTCGCACTAAAAAGTAAATAGGTATTTAAGACATTTTTGTTTTTCTTATAACTCATTTTACTCTCGCAGCTTGACGAATGTTTCATTACACTATCTTCTTTATCTATTTATGAGTATTTATAATGCATTTGCGTGGCGTTAATGTCTATTTGAAAGGCTTATTTTTGATTTTGAAGTAGAAAATGCAGCGTGGGGATGTTTGAAACAATTTGTGTGGGGATGATTGCAACGTTTCAATCATAACCATGTTTCAATCGTCCACACTGAGAGAAAATTTAAAAGTTATAATGAAAAGAGGTCAGAAATTCAAATCATTATGTAGATATTATTCAAAAAAGTCATAAAATCATTATGTATTTAAGTCTAGATGTACTTCTGTGATCTTGAATAGTGAACTTCTGTGATTTTGGATGATGAAGTCGATCTCATTCGACCACATTCAACGTCACACACCCTCACGTGACAATTTCGTAATAACATATCTTTATTGATTTTTTTTAGATTTATAACTTTTAAAAAATCAACGTTAATAGTATACATTGTTTTATCAATTATGTAAGCACAAAAAGTTAACAACAGAGAAAAAAAATATGAAGAAAGTATGTTTCCCTTCTCAAGAAACTGAGATTGCAAACTACGCTACAAAAACAGCCGACATTTACCTATTTCGGGCTATCTTCAAAAGATTTAAGACAACTGGCATTTGATTTGACCACACGGTACAACCTGGCAAGGCCAGATTCACGGCACTAAAATGGGACGGCCGGAATAGAATGAAAAGGTGCACTGCAATCGGAGGACAAAAATATTAAAACAATCACCCTTCACATTGATAAAAAAAAGTGCTTCGTAGTCCCCACTCTTGTCTACTTTAGTTTTTTGTATGTTTCTCTTCTACCGCGTGGGAATTACACATATTTTTTCGACTTCTTAATTCTTGAATTTTACACAGAAAAAATGCTCTCTATTCAGAGGTAAATTCTACATTGTTATGATTGAAACAGTGTGATGGTTGAAACAAGCACTTTTGTATGAAAGCAAAAAACTTATTTTTAATACCGTTCTATTCTGCTCCAGGATAATATCGCAGTAAAACTATGTTGATTATGCCAAATACTCATAGTTAGTATAACTAAGAGCACTTAAATACAAATAATAAAAAATATATTTCAAGACAATTTATATTTAAAATACTTGTGATTTGTTTAATCACTATTCGTGATCTCATTGAGTACTGTTTCAATAATGAAAATGTTTAACATTGATTAAAATTACTCCAATTATTCCAAAGATATTTAATAACTAATAATAACTTTAATAACTTTAACTTTTTAATAACTTTATTACATAGTATCATTGACGTATAATATTATAAATCAAAATCGCTACCGCTGTCTGTACGCTTATATCTTTTAAACTACGCAACAGATTTTCCCTCGGTTTTCACCAATAGATAAAGTGATTTATGAGAAAGGTTTAGGTATATAATTTGTCAAGGTTTTGTGTAAATTGGTGAACACAGCGAGCAGCGGGCTGGCAAGCGGGTAGTGTGGATTTGACATTTATGCAAATTAACAGATGGCATTGGTAATAAAGGTTAGGCAATGGCGTTATTAAAGTAGATGGCGTTGTGTTGACTTAACAGTGGGTCCAGGTTCATGGGGTGAGGTCCGTCGGGGTCTTGGCTGCAGATGCTTTTTTGCAACTTCAGTATTTCAAACATAAATATACCTATCTGGTTTAAAAATCGTTTTGGTTACATTAAAAAAAAGAAACACGACAACAAGTATTTAAAAATGATATAATTAAACATTCGGTTAATAAGATATCAATGAATAACTTCATAATTATGATGTACAGTTCATGCGGATGCGGGATGCAGCGAGAGCCGAATTGCGGCCCTTCGTTTTATTACTGTTACATCGGCCATATATCACGTGCCGTCCTCGACTTCTTCTGCCTCTTCTTCACATTTGCATAATTTATTCTTTATACATTTCTTTCCTCGTTCATTCGCTTCACATGCCCAAACCACCGGACCGTCCCTTTCTTAATCTTACACATCACGCTTACATCGGTCTTGCATTCTTTGCGGATCTCCACATTTCTCACACGATCGCACATGGTTTTACCACACATTGGCCTCAGGGATCTCATTTCTACCGCATGCAGTCTACTTTCATCCTTCCTCTGCCAGTTCCATGCCTCACTGCCACACATCAGGGTAGGTACAAGCACTCCTTTATGGACGGCTAGTTTAGCTTCTTTTGACAGTTTTTTGTTGGTGTCAACGGCGTTCAGTCCTCCATTTATAGAGTTACCTGCATTCACCCTTCTTTCAATATTTTTATCAACCTTCTCATCTCTCGTAACTGCTAGTTACTGCTTCTAAAAATGCAGTGGGAGGGATAGATTCATATACCCGTCACTCTTAAACACTGACCCTCAAACTCCTACCCACCCCTTATAAATTTCACTTTCCCATATCTTTTTCTTCCTCCTTTCATAAAAAGACCCTCCACATAGCATCCTCAAAGATAACATAGGTCCCAAAGGGAATTATTTTCCCCAGGTCCTCCTGTGTTAAAAAAATCATTTCTAAATAATAAAAAAATGTATTTTACGCTTATATTTTTTCTGAAGTACACAAAAAACACAATTATTTTTCTACTCAAAAAACGATAGGAAACGTTCTAATTTAACAAATAATGCATTTTTTGGGAGTACTTAATGAAAAATAATTTGTTCTTTTCCCCATCTCCTTCCCCCTCCCGACTTGCTTCAGCTTCACAACATACTCGTACGTATCCCAATTGGCTCCAGGCGGTTGGGAGCAGTTGTGACTCTTATGTTTGTAGGTATTTACAAAAAAACATCAGAGTGTTCGATTCACACGCGATAGAAGAGAAACCTTCTAAAAACTTATGTAAGTAAACAAGAGTGGGGAGGCTACCGAAGTACCGCACAAAGAGGAGACCGATTATACTTTCTCATTTTCTCGCAAGCTAACTCCTATAAATGGATGTGTCTGTCTCTTTTTAATGTCGCTATTTTTTATAAAATATCCTATATTATAATGTTGTCATACGAAAAGCTTCGGTTTCGTTGTTCGGTAATAACATGATGCTCGTAGTACATAGAGTTATACTATATGTATATCTTTGTCGTAGTATAATATTGCTTCATGTTCCATAGTTTTTTTTAATGTGAATACCGCACAAGAGTCCCACGTGCTCCCGCCTGGAGCCAGTGAGACTATGGCATCCCCAATTGGGTTATGTTGTGAGGCTCGAGGTAAGTGGGGAGGGGAAGGAGATAGGTAGAGGAAGGTGGGGAAGTACCTGGCTATTCTGATCTAGTAACAAAACGACTAAAGTCATTTCAAATTAGCTTGGGGGTTTGGGTACCGCCGTCCCGGGAACCATTTATTGGATAACAAAGACCCATACAAAGGCCACTCTAAGTGTTTCGCTATGTTTGGTGACTTACTCGTAGCAGAGGACCAAGGGCCGCCAAGGGGGTGAGGTTTGTCCGGATCTTGGCGGCTGATGCTTTTGCCCACCAACTCCGTGGCATGCCGGATCAGGACAGACTGGTGGAGACAGACCTTTTGACCTCTCCAGCAAACTCTCTCTGTACATCGCCTTGTATCGCAGTGGGAGGGACAGATTCATACATACGCAGCTGGTGAGCAGACACATCCGCCACCAAGACCCGGACAAACCCCATCCTATGAACTCGGACACCCTGCTACGTAAGCTGACTTTACGTAGTGAATCACTTGGGGTAACCCATTGTAGAGGTGTTGGTTATCCAATAATTGGTTCACGGGGCGGCGGTACCCATACCCGCCAAAAGTATGAGGGGTTGGGAGGATTTTGGGGGTCAGTGGGTCCAGTAGTGACGGACTTGTGAATCCATTCCTCTCAATGCGGTGCAAGTCGATGGGTCAAGAGCAAGAGAGTTCGGCTGGAGAGGTCAAAATTCCCTCCCTCCCTCCCCACAAATAATGTCGGCTAACACATCCACCGCATTAAGAAACAGACAAACATCACCCCATGAACCCGGGCATCTCTGCTAAGTCACCAAACGTAGCGAATCATTTGGGGCGGACTATGGCAGGGGTGTAGATAATCCAAAAAATGGTTCCCGGGGCGGTGGTGGCGGTGCCCATGCTGGTCTACCAAATTGAAAATACGTACCTATTATATTTATAATATTTCCAAATATATTTATTACTTGTTAGGTTAGTAGGTAGGTACCTGTTAATTCTACTCATTGTTTTTTTTTTCGAAATTATCTTTTATGTTAGAAGAAGTACAATACAATATGTTACAATAATATATTATTAATTCTTATTATTAATAATAATTATACTACCGTAAGAATTCTTCTTCTGCAACGGAGCACGGAGTCCTTCCGCAGAATATCACGTGTTATTTGAATGTGCCCTGTCTAGCTTCTGAAGGCACCGCGTAATAAAGGTCGCCTATCTACAGTTGAAATGGTACGTTTGAAACAAACTTTCTGCTCGCCTTGGACCGGATGCGTGAACAACAACAAAAAATATGCAAAATATATTATACAGATAATAATAATAATATGACATTTGTGCGCAGTTTTGTATTATTTCACTTCAAGTGCGCTCTACTGTGATTAACTTAAAAATATGTTTTTGTTTTTATTTTTAACTTTGTGAATAAAAATAAAAATATTCATCTTAGACTTGCAGAAAAGGTCAAAAGATTTTTTTTTCTTTATATGAGTTCCGCACAGGAGGCCATGAGGAAAATAATTTCCCTCAGGGCCTATGTCATCTTTGGGGATGCTGTGTGGAGTTTTTTTTAAGGAAAGGAAGGAGAGGAGAGTTCTTGGAAGGAAAAGTTTTTAAGGGGTGGGTGGGAATCTGGGGTTCGGTGTGTCCTGATCATCCGCCTGTAAGACCTAGACAAACCTCACGCCATGAACCCGGGAACCCCTGCTAAATCACCAAACGTAGCGAACCACTTGGAGTGACCTATGGCAGAGGTGTTGGTTATCCAATAAAGGTTCCTGGGTCGGTGGTACCTGGTACCCTAATTACGCCTCTCAAATTGTATGTATTAAATGTCGATGTCGCATATTAAAAATCTAGATAGCATTTAGTTCGGGTTGAATCTTGCAATCATTTTTTTTTCATGAGCTCCACACAGGAGGCCCCGAGGAAAATAATTTCAATCAGGGCCTATGTCATCTTTGGGGATTTTGTGTGGAGGGTTTTTTAACTCTTCCGCAGCCAAGTGGGGCCGAAGGTAGTACCCAAAATTACTATCCTCCTTATATCAACTAAAATACTTGAAATATTTTGATAAGATTTTACGTATTCCTGCGCAAAGGATTAATACATAAGTTGGCATTTAAAAAAAAAATGTAAAAAAATCGTAGATCGCAAGAAAAATATTTTGTCAAAAAATAGGTAATATTCCTTGCCTAAACAAAAATTACTTGCGTGGCGGAAACAGAAACCATATGCATAAGTCAGTAGGTATAATAAACCTAGCCCTAGCGCGCCGTGACTGGCACCGACTTACCTACAAAATATTTTATTACACCTCTTTCAAGGAAGCGGATGATAAATTATACGATAGGTATGTACCTATGTATAATTATGCTTTAATACATATATGTTATTATTATACATGTATTCCGGAAATATGTCAACGGATTTAAAAATACATAGGTAGGTATATCCAATTTTTAGCGCGCTTCATTATATTATATTGATAATGATATTTCGCCAGTTCCGAAAAATCGGATGAAAGATATAGTTATATTTTTCGTCCATATCAGACAATAATTCTATCAAAGTTGATATCAAAATAACTCGTTGCTCTTCAAAAACAAAACTTCAAAGTAATATTCGTAATAAATAATATGTGCGCAACGTGACACCTCACCCATAATCTGTCGAAAATTTCGACAGATTCGACGATTTCGACTCGAAATACAATCAATCGTAGACGGTGTCTGTGCCCATCTGAGGTACAGTTAGCAGTTAGACGGTCTCCACACGGTGCTGCCGCAGCACCAACAGCTGCAGAACTTTAGTTGACTGTAGTCAGTTACTGCGGCAGCACCGTGTGGAGACCCCTTTAGTTTCGGAATGAGCCCCAGTGGAACCAATATCTTTGTCTGATTTTTCTGTCTCCAGATTTTTGATTGAGTTTCGCTAATATTGTCTCCATAATTAAATATTAAAAATAATCTTTTTCATCCATTATCAATAAACTCACGTATTCATGAATAAATACCGCGAACGATGAAAACGACAAATAAATATTAACATATCTTGCTCTGGATTCTAGCGTTTTTAGTCTATGTATTATCTATGTCAATTTATTTTTTTTCATTATCATTATTAAGATCGCTAAATGTATTTTTAAATGTATTTTGAAGCCATAAGTATTTGAAATATAAATTACAAAATACCTCAGCATCAGGTAATTGAAATACCAATTACAAAATACATTTTTAGGAAGTAATTGAAATACAAATACAAAATACGTAAGTATTTGAAATTTACAAATAATTTTACAAAATTAAGGGAACATAATCGGAGACGGGACATTTTCAAGTAGTGACGTCACAAGCTCAAATATAAGATTTATTTATTTAAAAATAAAATAAAACTATACATATCTAAAAAAAGTTAAGTACTAAAATTTTCGTAATCTTAGTAAAAAAATCTATCCACACAATTTTTTCCAAGTCGTTATGAGATCAATGCAAGTGGCCTATTATTAGTGACTAGAAATGAAACGGATTTTAAATATGTAAGCTCCGCACAGGAGGCCCTGAGGAAAATAATTTCTGTCAGGACCTATGTCATCTTAGGGGATGCTGTGAGGAGGGTCAAGGGGAGGATAGGAAGTTCTGAGAAGGAAAAAGGTATGAGGGGTGGGTGGGAATCTGAGGGTCAGTGTGTCCGGGAGTGACGGACGTATGAATCGATCCTTCCAACTGCGGTGCAAGGCAAAGGGGCGAGAGAGTCCGACTGGAAAGGTCAAAAGATCAGCAGGTGGGCAGACGCATCCGCCGCCAAGACCCAGACAAAAGTCACCCCGTGAGCCCGGGCACCCCTGTTAATCACCAAACGTAGCTAGCCACTTGGGGTGACCTATGGCAGAGGTGTTGATTATCCAATAAAAGATTCCCGGGGCGGCGGCACCCGTACCCGCCTCCCAAATTCCCGTAAGTTGAAAAGGTAAGAAAATCACAAAAAATATAAATCCATCCACAACGCCATCTCTGATACTGACAAAATTACGGATAGTTGCGCGTCGATAATTGCTTAATTGTGTAATTATGAAATTTTATTAATAAAAAAAAATGAATATAATTCAACAGTTATTGATTCTGAGGCGGTACGAAGTTCGTCGGGTCAGCTAGTTTATAATATAATAAGGCTGTCCAGTGTCCAATCATTCAAGCAAATAAAATTATAATATATATTGCCGTTCAAAGATGGCGCCACTTCCGTTCGCATCTCGCCACGAACGCTTTCAGAATGTACGTTTAAACCCGGCTTTCCAATTTTGCCGTCAAGCATCGCTTCTCTTCTCGGCCTGTTGGCTAAGATCAAAGTGTAGTATCTGGACCAGTGTTGCCAACTCGAATTTTAAACTAGAGCTAGGCAAAACCCAAAAAAGAGCCAAAAAGGAGCTAAAAATTTGAAAATGATCTAAAGCATGGGGGGGGGGGGGTTGTTAGAGAATTTCGAACAAGAAAATTTCCAGTTTCTGAGGGAGGGGTGGGGTGGGGGGCTGTAGTTCTTCTTGTTGGCTGATTTTAATGAACAACTCATAACAAACACTCACAATACACTTGTTTATTTTTAAATTTTTCAATCCACAATTATTTTTTATGACATGGAAGTCTTCAGAATTTTTAATTTTTTAAAAGTATTTCTTTAGTTAGACAGCGACTAGTCTTCTAAAAAAATCTAAGTAGTCATCCGGTTCCAGTTCCTGTACCATCGCGCTACTAGGACCGGCTTCATCAGGATTTTTTTCGTATACAGCCATCGTTACAATTTTTTTTGAACTTCTAGGGGAAGTTCATAATCCTCGCAAAATTTGTTGTGTCGCCTGAGCCGTCTATTTCTGGTTTCATTTTTGACAATATTTAACTGGCTAAAAACTCGTTCCACTTCTCCGTTTGACCACGGCAGAACAAGTATCGAAACTGCGAAAGAGCTGATTTCGTGGAAAGGATTTTAATCAGCGGCATCACGATACTTTAGAACCTCAGCCTAAAACTAAACTTGACTGCGCATTCGAATTCGAAGGAAACTAACGCAAGAAGCAGTGCAATATGCAATACGCAATAGCCGGCCTAGGCAAGTTAGTCCCTGTACCGATGTTTCCACCATAGTATTTTTAGTAACTGTTTACTTGTGCAGGAATTAAGGGAATCTCTTTTTTGGGAAGTCCTCGTCCCAATGTTGCATTTTTGAAATATTATTGCAAATATAATTTTTTTCAATATTATTTCACGTAAATAAGAGCTGAAATATCTGAAAAACGAGCTAAGAAGCTAAGTGACTTTTTTTGGAGCTGACGACGTCGATTTAGAGCCAGATCTAGCTCTAAAGGAGCTGATTTGGCAACACTGATCTGGACCAGTATTACAAACTGATTTTTGGGATGTTTTTGTTTGGGGATTCCTCCACCCTCCACGACCTCCACTCCTGTCGCGGGTTGTAGGTTCAGGTTGTATTATGACGAATGACAAATTTCTGGGTTGTGTTTTGGTGTGTGTGCCCTCATTTATATATACTTTGAAACAAATTGATTAATTATATTATATAATAATAAAATATGTCAGCCTCCTGGGGTGGAGCCCCAAAATTCCTGAAGAAACTCAAAAAACCCTTGACCGGCACCGGCAAATAGTCAGGAAACGCGCGCCCAACATATTTACACGGTTGAAATTTGTCACGCGAGAACGGGTCGCTTCTACGACTCGTTCCTGAGTTCAACAGCTCGGATGTGGAATGATTTGCCGGCCTCTGTGGTTCCTCCCTCCTACAACATGGGTCTCTTCAAGGCCCATGTTCACTCCTGCCTCTCCTCAAAACGACCCTCCACGCAGCATCCCCAAAGATGATATTATAGGCCCTGAGAGAAATTATTTCCTCCGGGCCGTGTGGAGTTAATGTTAAAAAAAGTCATTTATTAATGTTACCTATGTATAAAAAAAATCATACAAAACTTTTATTTTTTATGTGACACCTCACAAGAGAGCCCCCGTCCTTACATTGTATAGACAGGGGAACTATGTCACCACCCGGTTGGGCAGCGTTGTGAGGCGGGTTAAGGTAGGGGCTGTAGGAAGGGATTTGTTAATGCGGGTCTTGAAGAGGCCCGGATTATATGAGGGAGGAAAAACAGATACCGTTAGCTCGTTCCGCATACGAGCCGACTTACACAAAAACGAATAGAAGAAACGAGCCGTTCTCATAAAGCCAACATCAACTGTGCAAGGGTGTTTTGCCCGCGTCGTCGAGTTTCACGCACGTGCACCGGTGCACCGGGGATCAATGCTGCAAGCTCCTTAGAGCGGGCTCCATTGAAATATCTGTAGAACAGACACAGCAAGCCCATATTGCGTCTGTGCTTTCGAGATTATTATTTGCACAAAGCAAAATATAAAATATTTTTATTGGATTATTTAATTTTTTTTTTATATACCATGTTAATTTATTCATATAAATATCTAATGAGAAAAAATGATTTAACTTAATAAAAAAATAAAATTGTTCTGAAAATGCAAATTTCTCCGACATAAATAAACTAAATAAGAATATAAACGAAAAGTAGGTATGTATCTAGGTTCTTAGCAAAGTTCATTTCCAATCGAAAATTCCAAAATCAAAGAACGATACGCTAGTGACATCTATTACATATTTTACAACTTATGGCCCAAAGAATGCGTTGTGTATAATTTTGAAGATGGCTTCAAACTATGCATTACATATATAATGCAAAACGATACTTCGGGGTCAGATACTTTGGGCCTGTCCTCAAAGTATACAAATGTCCCTGAAGTATCGGCAAGGTAGAATAAATGACCTCAAACCATGCGCTTCACATATATATGTGTATATATATATATATATTTTCATTAACTCCACACAAGAGGCCCTGAAGAAAATGATTCCCCTCAGTCCTATATTATCTTTGGTGATGCTGTGTGGGGGGATTTTTATTATGAAAGGTAGGAGAGGAAGTTCTGGGAAGGAAAAGGTGTTAGGGTTAGGGTGGGTAGGAATCTGTGACGTGTGTGGGAGTGCTCAGTAAGTTATAAAAAAGGTATAGGTATATATCTCTATCGTTTATCGATATTTTTTTATTTAAGTACTGACGAATTGAAATATAGCTAATCGTCGTTGCGGTAGTAATATCTATTAAGTAACGTTTCAAAATTGATCAAGAGTTAATATAAAAGGTATGTATCTCTTTCGATTTTGTAAGATGTGTTTTTTCAACAAAAAGAAACACGTAATTAATATAGCAACATAGAACTAAAATTAAAAAAAAATTATTGAAAAAAAATACCCGCGGGCCAATGATGATGAAATACAACCCTGATATGTTACCTGATATACAAGCCCTGTATGCGACTATGTCGTGACGTCAGAAACTTTGCTTGTAAGTAAATGTAAGATTTTAAATTATTTACATTTGTTTGTACGCTGCCCTAAAACGATCTATAAGGTATATATGTTTTTTTGTATTCGGATAGCTGATTACATTTTTAAAAATAAAGTCTGCGATGCATACCCTCTAAAGTAGCTGGAACTGGGTTATTTTTGTGATTGAAAAAAATAAACGCGCTCAAGACTATAGAGAAAAAAAGCGCAAAACTCGAAGCCCAAAGCGAACTTAATGCTGCCAAATGTTACGCGTCCTTTTTGTAAATGGGCATGTAAAGCAAACTGAATTGAATTGCTCTTCAATTAAACTACTGACTTTAGCAACGAACAATATTGATAAAAATCGTGTTACTTTGCAGTCATTTTAACAGATGGCGCTAATGCAAAACAATAATTTCTTTATTTATTTTAATGAGACGATGGAACCTCTGCAGGAAAGTTTTCAAAGTATTAATCGTAGAAAGAACCGAATCGCAAATTCTGATTTCGGAGAACCGAGTCTTAAATGGTTCGGTACGTTTAGTGACTTAGCCGGGGTGCCCGGATTCGTGGGGTGAGGTTTGTGAATAGGGATAGGGAGAGAGTGGTTGAGGGGGTCCCTTCGACTTCTTCAGCCGTACTCTATTGGAACATGACATGCACCGCAATGGGAGGGATGGATTTATACGGCCGTCATTCTTGGACACACTGATCCCCAGATTTATGCCCACACCTACTAACCTTTTCGGTTTCAGAACTTCCTCTCCCTCCTTTCCTAAAAATAATTTCCGAAGAATTATCTTTTTCAGGGCCTCCTGCGTGAAGCTCATGAAAAAGAAGTTTCCTTCAACCAGTCTTTCCCAATCCGGCCTGCCACGCATTATGTGGGCCAAACGCGTTCACCGCACGAACTTAGAAAAATCTCACCCCTTAACCCGGGTACCCCTGCTAAGTCACCAAAAGTAGCGAACCTCTTGGGATGACGTACGACAGAGGTGTTGGTTATCCAATAAATGGTTCTCGGGGCGACGGTACACTAATCCACCTCCCATGTTATTCCCAGTTGAAAGGCGAGTCATTTGGCGAGAATTGGGAGAAACCCGGTAAGCATAAAATAAAAGTGGCGTTTAAAAAGTTATTGTTTTGTTTTATTTAAAATTATAATGTCACATCACAAAGTATCTGCTTCATATGAACCAACAATATTGTTTCATTAATGTTTCACAGATATTGGGAAACCTATTTGTGCCTATTATCTTTAGAAAGTACCTACCTGCCAAGCCGTTCTTCTTCTAAATCCAAGCCTCACTGCAGAGTAAGCACCAGCACTCCATTGTGGTCTATTAACTTCACTTCAGGGTACCTAGCATGGTCAATCGATATAGGTTTTATCGAAAATGTCGGTAACTTGTCATCACTCCCGAGCACGACTGCAGGCCGCTAACGAAAAAACAACAGTTCACAACGACTCAGGGTTCCTAATTTATTTGACGTGAACTGTTATTCAGTCGTGCCCGGGAGCGATGACAAGTTACCGATATTTTCGATAAAACCTATATCGATGGACCATGCTAGGTACCCGGGCACAATTTATTGCTAGCGTCAACCGCGATTAATTCTCCATTGGAGTTGTCCTGCATTTACCCATTTCAATATCCTTTTCAGCCTTATCTTTCGTAAATAAGAGTCCCTTTCTTATTCTCATTCATAACGCTTACATTAGCCTCCCATTATTTCCGTGGCTCTAGATGGACTAATGAAATTGATTACATATTTTGTTCCATCGAAGAAAGTTGTAATCAGAAGTAAGAGTTTACATTTTGGGAGGCGGGTACGGTTACTGCCATCCGACAACCATTTAATGAATAATCAACACCTCTGCCATAGATCACCTCAAGTGGTTCACTACGTTCGGTGACTTGGCAGGGGTGCCCGAGTTCATGGGATGAGGTTTGTCAAGGTTTTGGCGGCCAATGTGACTGGTTGAGGAGGTTTTTCACCTCGCTATCCCTCGACCCACCGCGTTGCACCGCAGTAGAAGAGATAGATTCATACGTCCGTTACTCCTGGACACACTGACCTCCAGATTCCTCCACACCCATCTTGCCTCTTACCTATTTCCTTTCCAGTACTTCCTTTTCTTCTTAAAAAAAACTCTCCACACAAAATCCCCTAAGATGGGAAATAAATAGCTAATTTTAAAAAAGGAGTAAATTGAGATAACTTCTGGCAGAAGGACACTTATATCTCTTCAGTGGAGTGAATACAAACAAACAGAGGAAACTTCCACAACACTTGGTGTTATTACAAATAGATGTAGATGATAGGATTGCAAGGCTTTTCCCAAATAACACCATACAATACCAATAACCATACAATAGGACATTTGACCTGTCGCCTCTAGTGCAAGCACTGGGTCCCTAGCACGGACATTCAACATCGACATGATAAAGGCTTTTATCGACAATATCTGTAATAGAGAATACACCAAAAATAGGTTTTAGTCTGAATAAAAACAAAAGGTACACTATTTTTTTCAAAATTTATTAACATCAATCATAAGACAAAGCAAATTACATATTTTATTCAGATGTTATACAATACAACATAAAAATTCTTTAAACAATAAATATGACAGTAATTCAAAGAAAAACATATTATTCTAACAAAAACACCTCGGCATGTTAGGTTCACCTAGTGAGGTGTTCACGAAACACTTTATAAAACATTCCTAAAGCATTTACACACACAGTACCTAGCCATCATTCCAACTTTACTCAATACGGTATTGTTGTTTAGAAAGAAAAGATTTAGTATTGACTGTAGACTTTCCTGAATACACGTGTCCAAAGTGAATAGTGATATATTGATAAACTGTTTTTTAACGTTGAAAGAAGAATTTAAGCCATTAATATTTTAATTTTATTTTTTGTCTTTCGCATAAGATGCCGCCATTTTGTGAAAAAAATAAATGTAAAAACTCATACAGAATGAGAATAGTTACATTGTTAGTTCAACTTCCGGAAGACTAGTTGCCGTTGATGGTTGTTTTCTGCGGTACGTTGTTGTATTTAAGCTTTATACATGAAATAATATTATGAAAATATTTTTTTCCTTCTATAAAAAGGGTTGGAACATGTTTTCAATTTCAAAAAAAGAAAATTTAAATCATTTGAAATGATTAAATTATAAAAAATCATCTGTGCCTGTACCTACATAAGATTAAGTGAATTTGAACTACCTTTAACTAATACCAATAATAATATGTTGACTCACGGGCCTTGCCCATGTGGGAGTTTATGTTCTACATATTGTCCGCAATCTCATGGTACAAACGGGAAACTGGTGAATATTTTATGAAATAGCTTGATTTTGTGAAATAACTTTTTTTCTTGCTTTCGTTTTCGGGTAAATTGAGTCCAAAATTGTAATTTTTTTAATTGCTCACTCGCGTGGTCTTGGATCCAGAAGATTTTAAAATATTTTATTTCCAAAAAAAAATTAAATGAAATGCTCAGATCGAATACATTTTTTTGGCTCTCTGTGATGAACATAGGTTCTGTTTTTTTATTTTTTATTTATTTTTTTATTACATTAGTTATATTTATACAGCAAAATTACATAATAATAATAATATTTCAAATAACTGTAGATATTAAAATGTGTACAAGTGTTATTATGTCTTGTACGTTATTAGTTCTTAGCTAGGCAGATTGCCTGTTCTAAGGAACCAAATGCTGGTGAAAAATGCCAAAAATGTCTTCTGTAAAAAGAAAGAATAAAACAAAATATTGTTTTTTTTTTTTTTTGTAGATTAAATATAAATATACTAAGTTTAAATATACTATACTAAGTTTTTACTGATTGTGCCATTAATAGTTAGCCATGTGTAATTTTAAGTTTTAAATGACATTATTTAATAATTTTTCAGACTCAATCCTACCTAAGTCTATCAACCATTTAGTTATTATTGTTTGTATTACGAATTTCCAAACACCGTTTAAATACTTTATACTTAAATGTTTTTTTTTCTTCTTATTTATATTTATTTTTTCTCTCTGTTATGTTATTTTATCTATGAATATCGTTACGTTTGTAACCAAAAAATTATAATGAAAAATTATCTCAAAAAACTTCCTAGTTAACGACACCGCTACCTTCTATCCGCCCTCCGGCCACACGATACCCTCTATCCAGGGGATGAAGGAAGATATGCGGGTGTTGGTGACCATGCAGGGTGAAGTTTCGTAATCGGATTCCAACCCCACCAGCAGGTGGGTACAGGCCACCCTGTTGCCGTTGTGTAAAGTCATCGGGGAACCTTTACTCCAGTACTGAGAACAAATAAAGTAATAAGGTTAACACACTCCAAATGGCAGATTATAAATTAGTTTTATTTTTAAATCGCTTTTTGAACACACTTCCGGTGAGATGGGTAGCTCTATTTTTTACGCTCGGTCCTACTTGAATGACGAGAAAAGCATTGCCTTCCTCTCTTTTTCCAAGTACATTGTTAAAGTACATAAGTTTTATTTTATTTTATTTATTAGCATTATAAATAAAATTTAAAAAAAAACAGTCTTTATAAATGACAGTGATATTAATATTTGTCTTTGACAAATAAAATAACGACAAATTGGAATTTAGAACCATAATACAAAAAATATATAACAATATCTATACCTGATATAAAAAATTCTGATAAAGTGCATCTTCTTACTTAAATCTACAAAAAGGGTTAAATGAATTTTTTGGAGAGTTTACACTTAAATTTTAATGGATATCAATAATATCTCTCAGGAAGGGATTTTATTTCAATTCGAACTGCTAAAAGCGGAGAGAAAATGTGGAAAACTAAATACAAAGAGAAATTCAGAAATCATTGAAATATTAAGTTATTAGTTAAACATGTGGCATTCAATTGTATTATCTTTTTATGAATGCTGTGAATTTAGCAAAGTTCGTGTTAAACACATCGATATTTGGGCATAATCTGTTAATAATGTGCTACAACTTCTTCTTATAAATACATATTCAAGATAATTTGTGTTGCTCTTAGGGATATAAAATGGGTCCGGAGATCAAGTAACTCTTAATAGATCTCTGATATCCCAGCGTTGATCAAGATATTTAAGGTTTACGGGAACATAGTTTTCATCATTTCACACGCGATAAGAGACGTATTTCATAAACCTTTTCTGAACTCTTTCTATATTTGCTTTATATGTAGAACAATAAATTAATGAATTCCACACTGTAGAAGCATTCTCCAGGTGGCCTCTAACTTAGGATATGTAGAGAGTCTTAAATGTTTATGGATTTCTGAAAACTGAACTTACTCTAAAAATAAATCCCAATATTTTCAAAGCCTTCGACTTGGTATGCTCGACCTGAGATTGAAAAAGAAGCTTACTATCTAATAGAACTCCAAGATCTCTTATTACAGATATGATACAAGTCTCCCCCCATCGTCCGATTTTCTAATCTTCTTGTCTTTTGTGTAGAAGAAAATTTTATCAAAATGAAAATATATTAAATTTGCAGAACGGGTAATAAATCCGCACACTTATAGGAGACGCGCAAATTATTGTTTTTTTTTATTATGATTTGTGCCAAAGAGAAAACCAATTTATTTGTAAAGTAATAAAATACATGCAATGTATTTGTTTGAACATAAAACACCACTAAAAGGCCCAACACTGACTTTACTTTAGGCAGTTTAACTTCAGTTTCTGGACTTGTATTACAAAGTAACCTTTCATTTCAGACAATACTTTTTTATTTGGGGTGTGGTGAGTACTATGTAAAAAATCATAACATCAGATCTAATTTTCGACATTCACGGCCAAAGTATTATCTTTATTTATTTTTGGGGTGATTTGCCTGCACTACCTCCTTCTGTAGCCAACGTTTCGGACAGTGGAGTGTCCATCATCAGGACAGACGTGTTACGATGCACACCGTAACGCTATCCAAAACGTCAGCTAAAGAAGAAGGTAGCGTTGCACGGTAAAACACACCAAAAATGAATAACGATAAAATTCGAAATATATTTGTTATTTTCAAAGACATATAGCGGTATAACACCTAATCCGTTTTGCGGAAGTTTGTCGTTGTTTTCGCCCATAATACGGGTAGGTAGTCAGTGTTTACATTCATGGGCAAGGGTTCTAATTGCGGTTCGTTGCCTAACCGTCAATCTAACCTTTATTTTTTCATAAACTCCACACAGGAGGCCCTGAAGAAAATAATTTCCCTCAGGGCCTACGTCATCTTTGGGGATGCTGTGTGGAGGGTCTTTTCAGGGAAAGGAAGGTGAGGAAGTCGTGGGAAGGAAAAAGGTATGAGGGTTGGGTAGGAATCTGGGGGTCAGTGTGTCCAGGAGTGACGGACGTATAAATCGATCCCCCCAATGCGGGTAAGGCGATGTTTCGAGAGTCCTACTGGAGAGGTCTATAGGTCTTCCTCCATCAGTCTCTCCCGTTTCGGCCTGAAACGCAGTTGGTAGGCAGACGCATCCGCCGCCAAGATCCGGACAAACCTCACCACATAAACCCCTGCTAATTCACCAAACGCAGTGAACCACGTGGGGTGACCTGAGACAGAGGTGTTGGTAATCCAATAAATGGTTTTCGGGGGTCGGCGGTACCCATACCCGCCTCCCAATTGAAAACCTAACCCAATACTAGCAGTTCTGTCAACAGTTAGTAGACCTCGCATCCAAAAAAGTATTTTTCCATGTTTTCCCTTAACCAAAATTTTCTCTGAAATCGTAAGATTTGTAAGTAGCTACTTAAATACCTACCTACTTAATTATGAACTAACTTTTCGATTCGAATGCTTGTCTTCCACCAGGGTGATACTGAGAGTATCTTCAACTCTACAACGTGGCGGAAATGAAATAAAATCATCTCACTTAAATTATATGTGCTAAAATAAAGACGATTAATTTCAAACTTATTTGCGCCCACACTACAAATACCTTCCATACAGATTTGAGAAATATAAACGAATGTCTCCATTTATTAAATACATTTTGGTTCCAGCCCATTTAGTACGCGCTCTGTCTCACATTGAATATCGCCATCCCATTTGAATTTAATTGTTATGTACATGTATTTAAATATTTTAAGCAAATAATTGTCAGACTTTTGGACCATGAAGAACGCCCACAGGGCATTTCTGGTGTTATTGTTTATTCTATCGCGCACGCCAATAATGAATATCACATGTCGACTTTTTTCGGCAGCTTTGCGTGACTGCTTTTTTGTTATTATTAAAATTTCGTGTTATATCAATGTTTATAGTAAATTAATAAATAATAATAAAATAAACAAAAATCAATACTATAATAAGCTTGGTTAACAATGAATTCCATCGTTACATACCACACATCCCCCAGTTGTGTTGACTTGGCGGCTGCATATCTCCAGGTCATGTTTTATGCCGGCAGGGTGAAAAGATCTGACAGAGGGATATGTTCTGGAGCACTCCTCCTGAGACACTCTCTGCATTGTCGTCTGAAATGTTAAAAAACAAACCAACTGATTGTTTTATCCAGTGAGAACAAATGTGCCATTACTTTTTGCAACAAATATACGAACAGTAAATTAATGTAAACATCCTTTTTTTTTAAATATAGGAGGACTTTCAGAAAAATAAATTTTAAGGCTTTTGGAGAAGCTGTGTGGAGGGCCTTTTAGGGAAAGGAAAGAGAGGAAGTTCTGGGAAGGAAAAAGGTATGAGGGGTGGGTAGAAATCTGGGATCAATTTGTCCAGGAGTGACGGACGTATGAATCCATCCCTCCCACTGCGGTGCAAGGCGATGGGTCGAGAGAGTCCGGCTGGAGTGTTCAAAAGTTCTCCCTCAACTAGTCTCTGGCGATCCGGCCCGCCAAACAGTAGGTGGTCAAATGGATACGCAGAAGCATGTGGGCAGTTAGCACGCTGTAGAAGCGAAACCTTCAGAAAACTTAAGTATACAAGAGTAGACCGATTATTCTTTCTCATTCTCTCAGGCAATCCAATAGATGTATGTTTTGTCTCTTTTTAGTGTAGCTTTTTCGTTTAAAATCACAACGGTGCTAAACAAGTTTCCACTTCAAAAACTTCACCCCGTAAACTCGGGCACCCATGCTAAGTCACCAAACGTAGCGAACCACTTGGGGTGACCTACGGCAGGGGCGGCGGTACCTATACCTGTCAGACAAATGAATAATGAATTTGTTTTTAGCTTTATTAGTGTATTTAGCATCGTTGGACCCATTGAATGAATAGATTAAACATTACACTGTGGAGTGATGCGGCCTTTCTGCCACTTTCTTCTAATCAACCCAGAATTGTTGTACTTAGTGGGAATAACAAAGCAAAAACAACCAAAGAACGTTTCTATATGAAGTGAGCTATTAAACAAAAATGTTTTTATTGTGAATACAGCACAAGTCTCCCAACTGCTCCTACCCGTCTGGAGCCAGTGGGACTATGGCATCCCCAGTGTAGGTATGTTGTGAAGCTGAAGGAACTGGCGGGGAGGGTTGAAGATGGGGAAGAGGAAGGTGGGAATGTACCTGTCTAATTAGATCTGGTCACCAACCACGACTAAATCCATTCTTTATTCAGTCTTTCACCAAGGCGATACTGAAGGTACCCTCCACTCTGGAATGTGCCACAAATACACATTACCTGCAAAGATTTAATAATTTATTGTGAAATTATTCGTTAGGATTTGAACCCGCTACCTTTGAATTCGTCGTCGAGGATCTTAACCACTGGACCGCGAGGGCCGTCGGAATGTGTGCTTTAATTAATATTTAACTTTAATAAAGTTTTTTTTTGTATATTTGCACCTCTTTAGAGTGGTAGAAAAACCATAAACTTGTGAAATCGTGTAATAATTTAACAATCGACCATTTGGGAAACATTTATTGGAAAACCAACACCCCTGCCATAGGTCATTTCATGCGGTTCGCAATGTTTGGTGACTTAGCAGGAGTGCCCGGATTCATGAGTCCACCTATTGCGTGGCGGGCCGGATTGGAAGAGATTGGTTGAGGGAGACCTGACCCAGGCCTCTCCAGCCGGACTCTCGACCCATCACCTTGCACCGTAGTGAGAGGGATGGATTCATATGGCCATCACACCTGAACACAACTTCCTCTCCTACCTTTCCCTAAAAAGACCCTCCACACAGCATCCGCAAAGATGCTTAATCCCTGAGAGATTTTTTTTCCTCAGGGCCTCCTGTGTGGAGCTACTATATTTTTTTTACAAAAGTTTTAAAAAGGGACGCACAGACAGATGGTTTTGACATGTAGAGCGGATGAGCAGAGAAGGGAGTGTCAGTAGAATATAATAGTTGAGTTGGGTCATCTCAAGATTCAGAATAACAAAAGAGTACCTATATAAGATATAATGTACGAATGTGAATGAAGCAAGGAGTGTGTGTCTAAACAGAGTTGTGAGGCGGTCCAACCTACCTGCTTACCCCTGTGGGGAAATGGCGTGATTGTTAGACACCTCTTTTTTTTAAATGTACTTTAATACCGGTGACAGCTGTCAATCTTGTCATTATCACATCATTGGTCATTGTTCATCATGAAGGCAGAGAAAAATGTTCTAACCTTTTGGCCAGGATAGTCATTTTGTATGAAGCCACTGTCGGGAAGAGAGGTGCCCGTGTGGAGACATGCAGGGAGAATTCTAGTTGTGAAGATCACCCTGAAATCAAACAAATGGTACATTATAGTTATTTTCTTTGAAAACCAATAAATTATTTTTAAAAAAACTGTGAGGTGGTATTATGATGCCATAAGATCCCTTAACCCTTTAGGTGTGGTATGCCAATATTACAGCATGACGCATGACACACGTGAACATTCCACACGTGTCCCTCTCAACTGTTCATTAATCAAATGAAATTTACTTACACACTTCGACATTTGTTTTTTTCTATATTAGCTCCACACAGGAGGCCCTGAGGAAAATAATTCCCCTCAGAGCGTATATCATCTATGGGGATGCTAAGTGGAGGGTCTTTTTAGGAAAGGAGGGAGAGGAAATCATAGGATGAAAAAGGTATGTGGAGTGGGTAGGAATCTGGGGGTCAGTGTGTCCAGGGGTGACAGACGCATGAATCCATTCCTCCCACTGCGGTGCAAGGCAATGTTGCGAGAGAGTACTGGAAAAGGCTGAAAAAGTCAAAGGGACGACCCCAAACAATTCTCTCCTCATCCGGCCTGCTACCTAGCTGGTGGACAGACGCACCCGAGACAAACCCCTGCTAAGTCAACAAATGTGTCGAACCCTTTAGTATTTATATATTTAAATATTTAACCCCTATGGTAGAGGTGTTGGTTATTCAATAAATGGTTCCCGGGGCGGCGGTAATCATACCCGCCTCCCAAATTATTCCGATTGCTAGTCAAGAGTCTTACCCCTCGACCATGGAGACAGTCAGATTTGTAATATAGATCCGAGATAGATCAGTTGCTATAGTATCTAAATACCCGAATAGCATATGGTATGGAATTACAATTACTGCCGCACCTCTGTTTTTTTCTTTGATGTGTGATTTTTACTTTTCATTATGTCAACATTTTATATAATTATGAAATACTTACCGCCTGTCAAGCTGAAGGAGGGCGATATCGTTGTACACGTATGAGTAACTGTGGTTGTAAAGCGGGTGGACGTGGCGGGTTGTGACGCCATATATCTCATCCGGATTGTACCCGGGTGAAATGGTCCCCCCCAATCCCACCCACTTAACAATGGAGCTGAAACAAAAGTAGTGCAGGTTATATTAACATTGCAAATTGAATAAATTTCTTGTTATTTTGTTCTAATTGTCTAAAATAATCACTACATCATCTGAGATTCTTGAGCGTAACATACTTGTTATGGGCTTATACATATTTGTAAGGAAAACAGCTAAATCAATATAATTCGATTTTTAAGTCTCTTATATACATTACAAAACTGTTCATTTTAAAGCGTTTTAAAATTAATTTCATTAATATAAGTAGGTTTATGTAATATAATTTAAAACAGAATTTACCGTAGATAAAAAGTATAATTTATAAATTCTTTAATCATGAAATATCAAATAATATTTATAAAAAATTAGGTACCATACTAGCCGCAACAAAGATTGCTGTTTAAAAGCTGCTTCTTTAAAGCTAAATATGTCGATATTCAATTTGATTCTGTTCAATCACTAATAGTCCAGTCAGTAGAGATACAAAAGGCATTTTCCTTGCAAAAGATGGTCTAGAAGTTATTATGATTTAATTTGGTAAAGGTTGGTACCCTGAAAATAATTTCATGTTTTCGACCTCGGTATACCTCTCGGTACAGCGGGGTCGCCGTTTTATATGAAATGTGACAAAAATTGTTATTTCCAAAATAATTCCCTAACAGTTGACCATGTCAAAGTTGTTGAAGACAAACTAGAAGAAGATAAAATTTAAGTGAAAATGATCGACATTTTAACAGAATAATAAATGTTAATAAAATTTAAGGCTCCGGTGACTTTTAAAAAAAATATTTTTTCGTAAAACCGAACAACAAAAAAACTTCCATATGCCAACTGGTCACTCAGCCGAGTAACCCCCAACCCCTTATCTCGACCCCAATTTCCCAATTCATACCGATGTTTGTATGATTTAAGTTGTGAATATATACATATATGCATTTTTTAAGTCAAGTACGTCCCTTAACACCCTGTATAATGAGTTACAGAGGCTAAAGATGAAATAAAAATCATTAAATTCCCCATTTATTTAGTTATTTGTGAGTATTAATGACATTACTTACAGTTTTACATTTCATAGGTACCTCTAGGTATATTATAAATCTTCTATCAAAGATATTTTACGGTTTGAAAGATTTCAGATATTATTTTTATCTTTAGTTCAAATTCGAGCAAATCCAAATCACTAATTATCAACTGATTGCATTTCGTCTGTCTGTTCATTTATTTGTTTGTTCCGTTTCCGTTTCAAGATGGTGGCCGTTTTCTTAGAACAGTAAAGATTATTTTTAAAGTGTGAAATCTTCGGGTTTATTTCAATTTTGTCAAGTATTTGCATTTTTTTAATAAACTAAAGAATTGAGATGGTGACGTTTCTTTGGACAAATTTTGTACTTCCTCATTAGAAATAATTTTTTAACATGAAATGAGTGGTTTATAATAACGTAGGTAGGTATTTAAGTACCAACTTACAAATCTTATGATTTTAGAGAAAATTTTGGTTTTAATTTATTAAATTAGAGAAAATTAGAAACATCCTGTATTGGACGCGAGGTCTACTGTTCACAGAACTACAGAGTACAGGATGTTCTAGAGTGATAGATAGGTATCAACTGTCGGTATTGCCCTGGTGAAACAACACTATTCAGAATTAGCTTGCTTAAAATGGATTTGTCCATTTTTGGTGATCTAATCTGAATGGCGAAGTACTTCTTGACCTTCCTCTACCCTATCTCCTCGCCTCCCCAACTGCACAAGCCCTTCAGCCTCTCAACATAACTTTTAAAATCTTCGTGGCATGGACGCTGTTTTTCGGATTAACATCACATTATATTGGATGTTTTATGTGATTAAAACACAAGAGTACCAACTGCCCGCATCCAATGGGACATGGCATTCCGATTTGGGGAATGTTGAATGACTAAAAGAGTGGGGAGAGGAAGTATGTGATAAAGTGGATTGTTAAGAAGTAAATAACTGGAATGGTGGTCCTTCTCCAGGATGATAGTAAAATAGATACCACTCTTGAAGTTGGTTTATTTCTGGCAATTTTTTTTTTCATTAGTTCAACACAGGAGGCCCTGAAGAAAATAATTCCCTCCAGGGCCTATGTCATCTTTTGGGGATGCTGTGTGGCGGTTCTTTTTAATGAAATGAAGAAGATAAAGTTCTGGGAAGCAAAAAAGTTTAAGCGGTGGGTAGGAATCTGGGGGTCGGTGTGTCCAGGAGTGACGGCTGAATGTATGTATATAATAATATGGGAGGCAGGTATGGGTACCGCCGCCCCGGGAACCATTTATTGGATAACCAACACCTCTTACAAAGGTCACCCCAAGTGGTTCGCTACCTTTGTTGACTTAGCAAAGGTGAGGTAAGGAGGTTTTGACCTCTCCAGCAAGAATCTTGCACTGCGGTGGGAGATTGATTCATGACAAACTGACCCCAGATTCCTAACCACCCCTTAAATCCTTTTCCTTCCCAGAACCTCCTCGTCTTTCATTCCTAAAAAGACCCTCCACACAGCATCCCCAAAGATGACATAGGCCCTGAGGGAAATTATTTTCCTCCGGGCTTTCTGTGTGGCGCTAATGTAAAAAAAATCCCATCCCTCCCACTGCGGTTTAAGGCGATGTTTCCGGAGAGCTCTGCTGGAGAGGTCAAAAGTTCTCCCTCAACCAGTGTCACCCGATCCGGCCTGCCACGCAGTTGGTAGTACCTAGTTGCATCAGCCGCCAAGACCCGGACAATTCTCACTCCATGAATCCAGGCACCCCTACTAAGTCACCAAACGTAGCAAACCAATTGGGGTGAAATAAATGGTTCCCGGGGCGGCGACGGCGGTACCCACACCCGCCTCCCAAATTGCGGTTAATGTTACTTTCAGCTGTTAACTATCTTATAAAATGTGTTGAAAAATTGACCCGACCCCAATAGTTTCATACTTATATATACATATACATATAAAAAAAATCAATTCTCAAGTTGAAAAAATACACTATATTATTTTGTTCTAATGACTATACTAGTTGGTATGTAATTCTGTAACAATAGACCTCGCATCCAAAAAGGCGAGTTTCTAATTTATTCGAACTTAATAAATAAAACTATAATTTCCTATAAATATATACTTAAATACATACTTAATTATGAACCGTACACTTTATGTAATATTCTTAAATTCCATATAAAGTTTAATTAACATATTGTTCAAGGAAACGTAACTATCTCAATAATAATTAATTTTTCAAACTTTCTTTAGGCAGGTAGGCACCATAATGTTGAATAAATGCTACTATAAAAGTATAAAAAAATCACGATGATTTCACGTATGAAAAATTAATTTTTAAATAACCATTAATACCAATCGGAAACGGTATGTACAAACAAATGTACACACATACGAAACACAAAATGGTGGAGTTAAAACAGGATTTCGCTACGCTTAGCCAATAATTATGTAAAGTAGATTCACCGGTTGCCCGCTTATACCACGAGTTTCCAGACACCGTGTATAGCGCCAGTTTTGTGAAATAATTGATTGTTCAAATATCAAAGCAATACGTTTGTCTATGTTCATCGTTGCGGTCATTATTTCAAGGACAAGTTCAATTTTATAATAAAGGAACAATAAACTCACCCAATCCTATTAATGGCCCATGCAGAACACAACACCCACTGGTCACTCACTAGACTTACAGGATACCCCGACCAGGCAATGAATCCTCTCTGACTCTGACCTAATCCAATCTGTCCCTGGGAACACAACACGACATACAACATATATAATTCTCTAAGCAAGTGTTGTTTTAATTATTGCTCTAAAAATATTTGTTGATTTTGTTATTTCATTTTATTTTCTTTTATATTTAACGATGGCCAACGTGATCGAGGGGTAAGGCTCTTGACTCGCAATTGACTGCAAATAAAGTTTATTTGTGGTATTTCTCAATTCACGTTCCAAAGTGGAAGATACTCTCAGTATCGCCCTGGTGTAAGACCACCATTCAGAATTGAAACGTTGCTTGAAATGGCTTTAGCCGTGTTTGTTGATCAGATTTTCAATTTGGGAGGCGGGAATGGGTACCGCTCCTCCAGGAACCTTTATTGAATAACCAACACCTCTGCCATAGGTCACCCCAAGTGGTTCGCTACGTTTGGTGATTTAGCAGGGGTGCCGGGGTTCATGGGGTGAGGTTGGTCTTGGAGACGGATGACCAGAACACGCTAAGCCCCAGATTCCTACCCACCCCTTAAACCTTTTTTCCTTCCCAGAACTCTCCTCTCCTTCCTTTCCTAAAAATCCCCTCCATAAAGCATCCCCAAAGATGTCATAGGCCCTGAGGGAAAATATTTTCCTCAGGGCCTCCTGTGTGGAGCTCATGTAAAAAAAATCTGAATAGCCAGGTATTTCCCCACCTTCCTCTTCCCCAACTCCTTCCCCTCCCCACTACCTTCAGCCTCACAACATACCCCGATTGGATGCTATAGTCTCACTAGCTCCAGACGGGAGCAGCTGGAACTCTTGTGACGTGTCACATATAAAAAGTAACCGCACACGAGTCCAAAGTGCATCCAACCGTCTGGAACCAGTGAGACTATGGCATCCCAAATTGGGCTAAGGGACAGAGATGTGAAAGAGGAAGGTGGGGAAGTACATGGTTATTCAGATAGTCACCAAACGCGGCTAAAGCCATTTCAAGCAACATTTCTATTTTGAGTGGTTGTCTTGCACCAGGGTGATACTGAGAGCAGGTATGTTCCACCTTTGAATAAGTCGAAAATTAATACTATTTTAAAAGAATAAATTGTGAAATATCTAAAATCACAATAAACTCAAATAAAATTCATACTGGGATTTGAACCCACGACCTCTGAGAGCCTCCAACGCATGTTGTTCTATAGATTATTCATTTGAGATTAAGTTGATTTATGAACATATCCCAAGTCGATTTTGAACGCGTGCATAATGTACGTCACAGGTTCTCAACGTGTGGGCGTTTGGGACTTTCAGGGGGGCAGTAGAAGACCCAGAGAAAATAAGGGGCAGACGGCACAGTGAGGGCGTTGGCAGGTAAAAAAAAAAGGTCTAAAAAGACAAAAAAGCATGCTAATCACGTACCAATAAAGCAGAGTAAACATTATTATTGGTTAATTTTTGTTATTGTATTGTAATCATTTTTATTACGTGTGCGAAAATTCACATATTTCGGTAATTCGAGAAGTAAAAATTGAACTAAAAGATTCCATTACATTCAGATCTACATTAAATTGGATAATTTAGAAATTTTTATTTTTTATTATATAATATAACGTGTATTATTATTATTAAGAATTGACACTATATAATGGATATAAAAAGGAAGGAGGCGGCAACCCGGTAGCGTATTTCCAATCCCTAACGCGATTCAGTCACTCTACCGACTGAAGCAACCCGCTACTTGAAATACAAAAGAATTGCTTTTTTTTAACTCGCTGAACAAAAAGATGTAACAAAAAGTGTAATATCTTTTAAATGGAATTATTGATTCCGTGACAGTTGAGCTGCGCTGCCAAATATGACTAAGGGTTAATGCCTCAATCGGTCCTCAGTCCTCAGTCCTTACGCACTTGTCATGGTAGCCAATCCAACTGGTGACATTGGCTGCTACAAGCTACAACTGGCCGCAAGAATGGGCTGCTCCTTTATAGCCCGGCCTAATGCGCAGCCACCACTACTCTAAGGATATGGTGTTTCAAAGAGAGAGTACGAAAATAGAGTTATATTGTTTTATTTGATGATTTTTTTTATTTATGTGAAAACCTCACCAGAGTCTCAGCTGCTCCGGCCTGGAGCAAGTGAGTCTACGTCTTCCCCAATCGGAATAGGTATATCGTGAGACTGAATGTAGCGGGAAAAGGAAGGAGATGAGGGAGAGGAAGTGGAAGTTGGAGAAGTACCTGGCTATTCAGATCTGGCCACCAAACACGGCTAAAGCCATTTCAAGCAACGCTTCAATTCTGAATGCTGGTCTTTTACCGCAACGATACTGAGAGTATCTTCCACTCTGGGAAGTGTCGCAAATGTACCATTATTTATTTTTCATTAGCTCCAGACTAGGCCTACACTCCTACAGGAGGGCTTGAGGAAAATAATTCCTCAACCATTCTTTCCGGATCCGGCCTGCCATGCAGCTGGTAGGCAGACGATCCGCATTTAAGACCCAGACGAACCTCACCCCATGAACGCGGGCACCCCTGCCAAGTCACCAAACGTAGCGAACCACTTGGGGTGACCAATGGCAGAGGTGTTGGTTATCCAATAAAAAGTTCAATGATACATTTTAATCAAGCACGCCGGGATTCGATCCCGCGACTTTTGGATTGCGAGTCAAGAGCCTTACCCCTCGACCACGGAGCAGATAGTTTATTTGGAAGTGTGTTTAGTGAGAGATCTACAGGCTTGGGACTGAATGCGATTGACACTAATATTCTCCAAAGAATCTAAGTCAGCAGTCCGCAATGGAGTGCTGATACCAAACCTGATTAATGATTGCGAAGCATGAAACTGGCAAATAAAGAGTAACATTTGATTAGATAGAAATGAGATTCCTGAGGTGTATGTGTGCTCAAATCACGTATGACCGTGTTCAAATGTGAGATCTGGAAATAATACTTTGATATAAGAGTAAAAAGAAGAAAAAGATTACTAAAGATGGATTGAAAGGGAGATATGTAAATACAAATGATAGAGGGAGCACCCTAATATTAAAAAAACGATTATAAATAGGCATAAGTGACCATTTAAAATACAACCAAAGTCTTTTGACATTTCTAATTGTTTTTTTAGTTATGTATTTTTCTAAAGGTTTATTTTGGCCATCTTAATTTAAAATTAGTCTTTTTTTTTCTAAACTACCATTAAGTTAAGTTAAATGAAACACTGAATGTTTTTGATAGAGCATGTTAAATAACAGAACTAGATTTGTTTTTATAATTTTGGGATTCATCTATCGCGGGAACTTCATATACTTCATTTGACACCTGAATACATATTTTCTATAAAACTAACATTTATTTTTGAAGAGCTTAAAAACTGTTCAAGGGAAGTATGTTACATCTCTTAATATTGAGAAAGAGATGCTTAGAGGTTTAGGCATGTAGAGCGGATGAACGAAGAAAGTAGTGTAAGGAGAATATATGACGCAGAAGTTAATAGAAGTTACTTGAGTCGGGTCAGGTCAAGAGTCAGAATAACACAAGAAGAGTGTTTACATATGAGATGAAATATGAATGTGAATGAAGCAAGGAGTGTGTGCCGAGACAGAGTTTTGTAGTGGCCTATTCTCTCTGCGTACCCCTGCCCAGAAACGGCATGATGGTCAGTTAGTTGGTAGGAGGATATGGGTAGCGCCACCCCGGGAACCATTTATTGGATTAACCTCCACCTCCGACATAAGTCACCCCGAGTGATTCGCTACGTTTGGTGACTTAGCAGGTGTGCGAAGTTGTAAAATATGACATGGGCCCTGAGGGAAATTATTTTCCTTGTGGGCCTCCTGCGTGGGGTTAATGTAAAAATAATAATAGTTATTTCAATAAATTAATATTTTAGGTTTTATATAAAGCTACCTAATGTCTGTAACTTACTAAGTGCGGGGCCTCTGCTGCAGTTGTCATAGGAGTGTCGTGATATACTATATTGGAGTCTGGTGTGAGTAGAGGACACATATTCCCCCGAGTCCAACCGGAGCCTGTTTCTTGACACGGGTGAATCTTCTCTGCCAGCTCTATGCAGTCTGTAGAGGAAACAAAACATTACAAATAAGCGTTTCAAGTGCCTACAGTTATTCATGGGACTAAGTAACTCATAGAGTGGAAGATATTATTTCTAGTATTTGTAGCAGATGTGGATGGCCAGGGGGCCTAGTCCCTATCTTTTACGTTTTACTAACAGCCTGTTAGCTTAACTTGGTGGTTTGAGCAAAGTTGTCGCAACTGGCTAAAAATGGTAGTCAGTAACTTTTCTGTTTCTTTTCTGTCGGTCGCGACGGTAAAATAAACTAAACCTTAACTGATAGTATCAGTAACAGAAAAGTGTATATTTAATTTGAATTGTTTGGCTAGCACAATTTCTAGGAGGAAGTGATAACTTATAATCAATAAATTTTTATTTTAATTTTGCAAGCATTTTTATTTCTTTTCTGAGAAATCTTTACCCTTCATTTGGGCCCCCCAACTAATTTTGATACAGTGCCCCTCCAAGGCACGCTACGCCACTGATTATAGGTATATCAGATGCAAGATAATTTATATTTTTATCAATGTTAAATACTTTGGTAAGATATTTTTACACGTTTACATGTTATGTCAAATATTTTGAAACAAAAGTGCACAACAGTAACACAGTTGTCTTTTAAATGCGATTTACAAGACTTAATAAATGATAATTTCAAATTAAAGTTATGAGAAAGAAAGATTTACGTTCTTAAAATATATTTTGTTAATTTTTTGTTGTTGTAATGAGTGACAAAAGCTGCTCAGTAAAAAATATTTTGATTGGTAACAAAGTGGTATGACTTTTCTACCTCAGTTGACAAAACCTTTATTTTCAGAAAAATATATGTACAATTACGCATATAATTACGCATACATACAATGAAATAACTTCATTTATCTCTAAGCCCTGTTCAAACATAGCTATAAACTATAAAAGATCATAGCACGCCAAATATCGCTCTCCATACAATCCCTTCAGACCGTTCACACCTGAGCGCTTTAGGCTGGCCGCAAACACACGTTTTCCGTATTCGATTTCCTAATGCGGAATTTCGATTCGGAATTCCGTGAGACTAGCGCAAACGTTCGTTTTTCTTCATTCGGAATGTATACACGTCAGTACAGATAGTGATAGCGTGGTGAACGCACGACGATGGAGGACGACGATTCTATGCGTAACAAATACAAAGACACGCGGTGCGGGTGCGTTACTGAACGGAAATTTCCGAACGTGTGCGCCGGCACAAACAAAATGTATGCAAGCGCTGCGTTCCGCATGACGTCATTAGGTTTTTTCCAGTAGGTTTCTCCGAACGCGCCGGCTTGCATTCGGAACGTACGTACGGAATTTATTCCGTTCGGAAAAAAAGCGAACATGTGCGTCAGTTAATGTATTTTCTACTGATTCCGTGCATTCGGATGTCCGAATACGGAAAACGAATTCGGAAATCGAATACGGAAAACGTGTGTTTGCGGCCAGCCTTAAGTGCAGATCAACCATAGATAATACATATCTTACGCCGTACCGCTCCAGAGGCGATATGCCAACAGCGCCCTCCACTCCGACGAAAACAGGAGAGGGGGTCATTTTAATTACGAAGCTGCCTGGACTTGTGGATGACAGATGTCAAGTTGACTGATTCAGTACGAAAAATGTGCATTCCATGGCCGCTCGCTAGTTCATCTGACCCCCTCTCCTACCATAGGAAGAAATATTTGATAGCATCGTGTGAACGGTACGAAACATAAGCGCTCGTGCCGTGTCGCTTTATAGCCGTGTCTGAAAACGGCTTTAATCAATAATTTTTTTAAACCTGTTATCACTACATCGTCAGATCTACCGAATCTGCCCTGATAATGGACACTGTAACGCTGTCCGAAACGTCGGCTATAGAAGGAGGTAGCGCAACACGGCATAACACCTTAAAAACTAACAACAAAAATGCTTTTGGCCGTGAAAATCTAAAAACTTATCTGTTATCACTAGTGTCAAAAACCTGCAGTAAAAGGTATAATGACCCATGAATGTTTTACTAATTGCAAAAATTTTTTTTTTTACGAATTTACTTCTTGATGCTGCCGCGTTTTCAGTTAATTTGAGGTTGCTTTGCAATGTTACCCCAGATGTAGATTAAAACGACTTCCCGCATACAGATTCAATCTTAAATTAAACCCAGTTTCGAGAAAAGCTTTAAATTCGAGGTGCACACCAGAGAAAAATTATCTGCTTGATCTGTGTGTAACTATTATTATTTAAGCTTGTGGAGTCTTGATGAGTAAACATCCCCCCGGGCCGCGGTTAAATTATCAAACGTTGACCGGTCCGCGGTGATAAAAAGGTTGGGGACCACTGGTATATGTAGAGTATATCAAAATACCTGTGCATTTTCATTATTTAACCATACATTTTCTTTTGTGTCTTAATTATACTGACCATTAAGGATCCCCACAATATTTTATGGAGTTAACTAGCATTAATATGCGATATCCAATGATAAATTATTCAAATATAATTGTGATGCAAAGTCGCCCCTTAATAGGACGTACTTTACATTACTTTTAAAAAAATCATAATTAATTTATGCAATCGATAAGTAGCTATACTTAAAACAACAAAAAATATTAATTATGATTTATATACCCTTGCTACTTAATTTCAATAATACTAATCGTTCCCGTTAAAAGATATTTAATTTGTGAAACTCACAGTCCGCGGCCTTGGAGCCAACCGGCAGTTGAGTGACAAGTCCCTTCAGCAGCGGCGGACAGTCAGCCTTCGTGCAGCACACCAACTCCGACTCGTTATCAGTTAAGTCACATCTCTGTAAGGAAAGGAAGGTCATGTTAGGGGCACGTAAGTCAAACACGCTGTTATCGTCAGAGCCGGAGGAACATATGGGGAGGAACTGTACCTGTTGGAAAATACCCTTACTGGCGGCCTCCTTCGCTGACTGGCAGTTGGCGAATGGTCTGCACACTCCCGCTCTTCCTGTGTGCTTTAGTGTGCAATGACTCCCTGCAAACAAACAGACACACCAGGGTTACACAACAACACAACATGAAAATAAAGATTCTACCATTCTACCCAAAATCCAGAAGAAATGTACGTGAGTGGAATATTTGAGGGTTGATGTAAGTATTCTTAGTGATAAAGTTGCAAACACTCTGATTGCGATTCGTATTCCGCCCTAATGACTCGCTGCCTTTTGCAATGACAGTATTGTGGTGATGATGGAGCCTAAGAAATCAAGGAACCATCGCATCGCCTATTGGATTTGTAATGAATGATGATTAAGTTCTGGATACCGTACCTTCAACAACTGTCGATGGAGGACAGCAAACATTTTTAACGGTGCCCTTTACATCGCATGTCTGTAAATAAAAACATAACTATTATTATTTTTAATGACCATCTTTACCTCCTCCTGTATGACAGCAGCATTCTTTGCCAGAAAATTCAAAAATCTTATTTTGCCTCCCGCTTGTTATTTTTCGTTGAAGAAAGATTTTTAAAGTCTCAAACTATCCTTTACAAATCCTCTCAAATAAATAAATATTAGTTTGATTTGGAACACTCCCTTTTTTACACAATTCAAAATGAACGAATGAAACTTCTGATTTCAAAAGATTTTGACGCGCGCTGTTTTGATAAAGAAATAAGTTAAAATTTTCAATGAAAAGCACTAGGTACATATTATCTTGGTTACAATTTTTTCAAACATGAGAACTTTTCTCTTTTATTTTAAGTGTTTTTTGTTGTTGGGTACTGCTGCCCAAGTCACACAAAGCGGTTCACTTCGTTTGGTGACTTAGCAGGGGTGGCAAGGATCATGGGGTGAGGTTAGGTTTTGGTGGCGGATGCGTCTGCCCGTCCACTGCGTGGCGCACCGGATCTGGAAAGACTGGTTGGGGGAGTTCTTTTAACCTCTCCATCTGGATTCTCTCGATCCATCGACTTGCAGCACAATGGGGAGGGACTGTCCCTCCTGGACACACTGAATCCAGATTCCTACCCACCTCTCGCACCCTTTTCCTTCCCAGAACTTTGTCTCCTTCCTTTCTTAAAAAAAACTCTTTATACATCATCCCCAAAGATGACATCCAGTGTCCAGTTTTGACAAATTCTATGTAAAGTCCGAGCAACGCCGGGGAGTTCTCCTAGTTTAACATAAAGGAAGAAACTGTACCTGTGGGAAAATGCCTTTACTGGCGGCATCCTTTGCTGTCTGGCAGTTGGCGAATGGTCTGCACACTCCCACCTTTTCGGTGTCCACAACAGTACAGGCGTCACCTTCAAACAAATAGACACGGGGTTACACGACAAAACATGACGATGAAGATTCAACCCACAATCCAGAAATAATGTGCAAATGCTGCGCTATGAGGTATATTCAAGAATTCATAATGAAACAGTTGCAAACACTCAGAGCCGTTGGTATTCCACCTCAAACCATCGTATCGCTTACTGGATTGGTAATGAATGATGATTAAGTTCCGGGTACCGTACCTTCAACAACTGTCGATAGAGGACAGCAGACATTCTGAACGGTGCCCTTTACATCGCATGTCTGAAAACCAAAACAATTTTGTTATTATTTATATCATTAAAGTAAAATGTAAAATTGAGTAGCTTCTGATGTCCACAACAATTGCAAAGCATTGTTTGTTTGTGAATAGGTAATCAATATTTGTTTATTTTACACCATTTCCATGAAACTATTCATTTAAAATTGTTGTTATTGTTTGTTTAAAATTGTTTATATTATCTCCTTACACTCACTATTCTTACAAAAAATGATTTGGGAAAAACGGCATGAAAATAGATTGATTCCAAACAGTTCTATCTTGCTAGTGTAGTTATTAATAACAGTTAGTAAAATTGTTATTAGTTAGTAAAATAAATATTTTGTTTTTTTTTTTTAAATATTTTACATAAAGGACAAAACAGTTACCTGTGGCAGGATGCCTTTATTGGCTGCCTCCTTCGCTGTCTGGCAGTTAGCGAATGGTCTGCACACTCCCGCCTTTCCCGTGTCCACAAAAGTACAGTTGTCACCTTCAAACAAACAGACACATCAGGATTACACGATATGACGATGAAGATTCTACCTACAATCCAGAAGTAAGTAATAAAGTGGAATATTTGAGGGTTGATGTTTGCCGGTCTACGGTATGAGAATTCCTAGTGAAAAATTTGTAAATAGTCAAAGCCATGGTATTCCGCCTCAACGACTCGCTGCATTTTGCAATATATAAAAGTTTTGGGTTGATGAAGAAGCCTACACAACCAAACTAACCATCGTTTACTGGATTTATAATTATTAAAGAGTGATGACCAAACCTTCCACAACCCCCTCGCAGCAGACAACTGGGACAGAGCCATCCAAAGCGCAAATCTGAAAATCAAAACAAAAAACAGTATTAAAATAAACTTATATTAGTATACCGATGAAGAATTTGTTTTGAAACAATGTTAATTTTTTCATAAAAAATAATGATGTATACGAAGACAAAATCACACAAAAAAATTTATCAAAGCTGCTTGTTTCATTGTGATTTTTTTGAATGGTAAAATGTTAGTTAGATTTAATTAATATTAAAAAAGAAAGAAGAGAGATATAGTGGTTACTATAAAATTGTTAAGTTGCGGCTTCACCTGAGGAGTTATTCCCTTCAGGGCTGCCTCCACGGCGACGGTGCACTTTGATATCCGAAGGCACTTGCCGGTCCGTCCTGTAACTGTCAAGCATTGATCACCTGCAAAAGCAACAAGACCGTTATACAAGAAGAAAGAATGATGAATTATTGAGAGAATGATGGGTCAGTTCTGGGTACTATACCTTCAGCTACTGCCACTAGAGGGCAGCAGACAATCGGCACAGTTCCCTCTAAAGCGCAAACCTGAAAACACAATAGACTTTATTGTGATTTTATTTAAAGAACATTTAAGAAAAAAGACATAGAAAATAAGCGATGAGATCAAGTATCTCAATATATGTATATAAAGCATTTTCGTTATTTCTTTTTGGGGTGTTATGCCGTGTTGCGCTACCTCCTTCTTTAGCCGACGTTTCGGACAGCGTTGCAGTGTCCATCATCAGGGCAGATCCGATGATGGACACTGCAGCGCTGTCCGAAACGTCGGCTAAAGAAGGAGGTAACGCAACACGGCATAACTGCTTGATTCTTGAGTCCAGCATCTACGTTCTCGCCCCACCAATATGGAGATAGAGACACGGTTAGACCGTGCGTCACAAATACCGGCTTGATCAAGCATGAGTAAAATGGTATCTAAAATTGAACTGTTTTAACTAAATTCGTTTCTATTTATTCAGGCTCAAAGCTAGAGTTAAGAAAGCTTTACCTCAATTGGATTCTATTTCATACACATTCATACAAAATTCACATTGTTTGACCAACTGCACGGTGAACGAAACGGACACTATTAATAAACTTGCGTCTTTACGCTTGAAATTAAAGAACCCGACTTCGAATAAATATCTGACGCCACGCCTTACGCAAAACCATCTTCGTACTTGAAGTTTGTAAAAAATTATTTTTGTAATAGAATGAAATTAAAACAAGTAGCCAATAATATCAAAAGATGGCGCCGCTTACGTAAGCTGCTAGCGTGAGGAGCGTGGGCTGGCAGGCGTAAGTACTATTGGATTCGTACTTTCTTCGACATCTCTTCTACTTTCTCAATATTTCTACCACGCGTCTATATATTATGTATGATGTCATTGCCTGTCAAGGTAACTTTATTCCGGTGACAAGCTTTCAATGGATCCGAGGAACCGGCTATTTTTGGAACCAGTTCCTATCGGATTTATAAAATGGTCACCAAATCTCAAACTGGGAGAAGCCGAACCAAAAGCTCTTTTGAACAGGAGACTTGACACTTTCATCAAGCTGCTTGAGCAGGGAAAGCAAATCGGAACCACTTAAGGATTTGGGATGAAAAAAGAATGTCTTCTTGTTTGGTACCAATTTTGGAACAGTTTACGATGGCAGAGATTAATTTGACGTCTGTCGTCTTTAATTAGTTTACGCAGGTACTTAACAACATTATGTGAAAATATTGCAAGCTTTATATTTAAAATATTAATATAAAGACTACAACATTTGTTTCTTACTTATTGTGAAAATATCATATCTGTGATTAAGCACCATTTTTATGAAATTATTAATTTCACAATGTTGTCTTCTGACACTCCTGTTTTAAGTAGATTGATTTCAAACAGTTATATATAAATGCAGGTAAAATTGCTTTGACTGTGAAGACATGTTGTTTTACATAAGTGGCGAAATACCTGTGGGGAAAGGCCTTTACTGGCGGCTTCTATCGCTGTCTGGCAGTTGGCGAATTGACTGCACACTCCCGCCCTTCCCGTGTCCACCATCTTGCAATTATCACCTTCAAACAAACATACCAGGGTTACACAACACAACAAGTAAAAATAAATAAACTGTATTAATGAAAGTGAAGTACCTTCTCTAGGGGTAGTTGTGTTTGCCTGGCTTCTGGCTTGCAGTCCTGTCTCTTGCCCTGGTATCCAGGGGCAGCACACTATCAACCTGTTCTCCGGGGAGGCGCACACCTTAAAACACACCACATTGTATTACTATTAAAATAACTAATCAACTCTTACTCTGAACTATGCATACCAGAAAACGCTTGCCCAAGGCAGTCAACCCTTAGATCGGCAACATCATCATCAGCTATAGGCAGAACCTAAGCGCAAGCCAAATACTAATTTTGAAAATCATGATTTCGGAGTATCTGGACCTAAGGCTTGGAATAAACTCCCTCCGAAACTATAACAAACCCAAAACAATTTTGGTCTTAACTAAAAACCTATCTTTTTAGGCTATCATACCCTTAAATTTAATATATCTAACTGAGATAATCATTCTTGTTTTGCTTATAATATGTCTTAATCATATTTTTTCTTGTTAAATTAACCTTACTCGAAGCCTGACACGTCAATTTGTCTCTTACCGAGAGACGAATCACATTTAGGAAGATAACTATTCTAACAAACTATTGTACCGCCCATTATAAAATTTTGCTTTTGCCAAACACATTCATAAAATAACACACTATATGTATATATTATTATCAAAATACATGCCTGGATCCTGGTGCTAACTCTCCCACTAGGTAGCGTCGAGACCAATTATGTCTACATTTTTTGGTGAAATACTTTAACTTGTCAAATATCAAATGTAGACATAATTTGTGTCGACGCCACTTAGTGGGAGAGTTAGCACTTATAATGCCTTTCTCACAAAAAATAAAGTTGGTTGTTTTCAGGTGAAAAATGGAATAAGCAGTAATTGTTGAATGAAACACTAGTATATATTGAATTATTTGGCGGGTGGGAGATAAGCCGACTTAGCTCAGTTGGTAGAGCAGTTAACCGGATATCAGAAGGACGCGGGTTCAAGTCCCGTCGGCGGCATTAATCTTTTCTCGGGAGATTTTTTAAATGTTGATGAGTGTTTCAGGCTAATAATAAGAGATTATATCTTTGATACTTCACCTGATATGGAAAACCATGTAACGCCGCTTCCAGGACGGCGGAGCACCTCATTATGTGTCTGCAGACACCCGGCTGTATGGTTCCCGCCATGACACACAGATCTCCTACAACATTATACCAAAATGAAGTTAGAGAAAGGCGAAGAACCCACGACTTCTGGATTCCTAGTAGAGGATCTTACCCCTCGACCATGCTTCTATTCATAAAAAGAACTCTCCACACAACATCCGCAAAGATGACATAGGCCCTGATGGAAATAATTTTTTTCAGGGCTTCCTGTGTGGAACTAATGTAAAAATAAAAATTTAAAGTTTGTAATTTGGAAACTTTTCATGTTGGGAAATTTTTGGAAAATTTACTATTTATGTTAACATGTTTTCGTCCTGGAAAGTTTTATTTTACAGAAAAAAATTTCTTCCAGGAAAATCGAAAAAATAGTGGAGATTATCATAACAGATATGAATTTTTCGATATTATGTTAAACTAGCTGGTTACCGGCATGCGTTGCTATGCCATTTATTTAAGAAATTGTTTCTCCCTGCGTGTCCTTTCCCATCCGTCCCGTTTCCCTCACGCCTCCCCTTTATCCAAACGAATAGCAAATAAATGCAAATACACAGCCGTTTGCAACCAAAATTCGCACGTTTGAGAATTTTTTATCAATTGTCTGAATTCAAATAGAGAGGCGGGAATAAAACGAACATCTCTGCCATATGTCACCCCAAATGGTTCACTACATTTGGGGACTTAGCAGGGATGCGGTTGTGGCAGCGGATGACCTGGTCACACTGAACCCCAAATTCCTACCCACCCCTCGTACCGTTTTCCTTCCCAGAACTTCTTCTCCTTCCTGTCATTAAAAAGACACTCCACACAGCATCCCCAAAGATGACATATGCCCTGAGGATAAATATTTTCCACATTGCCTCCTGTATGGAGCTAATGTAATAAAAAATAATCACGTAATCAGTTCCAATTTTTGAAATCGCACTAAAGCTCAAAGCAAATTTGAATCTCACCTATATTGTAGGTAGATAGGTACCTACCTATATTGTAGGTAAATGGGTTCCTACCTATATTGTAGGTAGATAGGTACCTACCTATATTGTAGGTAAATGGGTTCCTACCTATATTGTAGGTAGATAGGTACCTACCTATATTGTAGGTAGATAGGTACCTACCTATATTGTAGGTAGATAGGTACCTACCTATATTGTAGGTAAATGGGTTTCTACCTATATTGTAGGTAGATAGGTACCTACCTATATTGTAGGTAAATGGGTTCCTACCTATATTGTAGGTAGATAGGTACCTACCTATATTGTAGGTAGATAGGTACCTACCTATATTGTAGGTAAATGGGTTCCTACCTATATTGTAGGTAGATAGGTACCTACCTATATTGTAGGTAAATGGGTTCCTACCTATATTGTAGGTAGATAGGTACCTACCTATATTGTAGGTAGATAGGTACCTACCTATATTGTAGGTAGATAGGTACCTACCTATATTGTAGGTAGATAGGTACCTACCTATATTGTAGGTAGAGAGGTACCTACCTATATTGTAGGTAGATAGGTACCTACCTATATTGTAGGTAGATAGGTACCTACCTATATTGTAGGTAGATAGGTACCTACCTATATTGTAGGTAAATTGGTTCCTACCTATATTGTAGGTAGATAGGTACCTACCTATATTGTAGGTAGATAGGTACCTACCTATATTGTAGGTAGATAGGTACCTACCTATATTCTAGGTAGATAGGTACCTACCTATATTGTAGGTAGATAGGTACCTACCTATATTGTAGGTAGATAGGTACCTACCTATATTGTAGATAGATAGGTACCTACCTATATTGTAGGTGGATAGGTACCTACCTATATTGTAGGTAGATAGGTACCTACCTATATTGTAGGTAGATAGGTACCTACCTATATTGTAGGTAGATAGGTACCTACCTATATTGTAGGTCGATAGGTACCTACCTATATTGTAGGTCGATAGGTACCTACCTATTTTACGGCATGTCGGAATTCTTGATACAATCAGTTCCTATTTCGGAAATGACACGAAAATTAAAAGCTTATTTGAGTTTGTTGAACCAGATTTCACGCAGGACTAACGCACGGCATAGGCAACCAAAATTAATATATTAGATGATTGGTAGTTAGTTTGTCGCTTGTCTGAATTCGTTACATCACAATCAGTTCCAATTTTTGAAATCGCACTAGGGTTCAAATCAAATTTGAATTCGTTAAACGAGAGTTACGCAGGACACACAGACAACCGAAAGTAGTGTTTTTGATAATGTGTTTGAGGTGTAAGTTCATATACCTACCAAAAGGTAGGCACTATTGTTTGACAAGTGTTTTTTGGATTAACATATTTTGATAAAAACAAAATTTCCCCTTCTCAGAACAGACATCGTCTAGTGAGGGGGGTTACTTACTTGTTTGTGTATGATAATATAATTATTTAAATAAATTTAATACATCATTGAAGAAGAAGATAACACTAATAATCTAAACAAAAATATCAAAAAACACAGAAAAATAGAGAAAGATAATAGGCGCAACTGGGACTCGAACCCAGAACCTCTCGTCTAACCGGGACGGGCGCCTATTATATTACATTGTTGGGAATAACCTTCAAAAGTTATAAAAAGAGAGTTGTTCTTATAAAAAATTGAATATGCTATAGCCACGCCCTATTCTACATACCGCAGGGTCGGACAGATGTCATGGCCCAACATAGCATGACAAGAGGTATGACATTGCTCATTAATGCTCAACCAGCTGATATAGATGTGTTTAATATCACTATAACATGTTTTAAAAAAATGTGTATATCTATTGTTATTTGTGAGAAAATTGTACCATAATTGGACTTACCTGTCAGTCGTACAAAATAAAATAATTCATTTAGACTTTTGTAAAAACTATTATACATATTACCCGGTAATTACTTATAAATAAATAAAAATAAAAAAGGTCACAATATATGTTCTTTATAAAAATAAAATCGGATATATTTATTCAAGATGCTATCTAGGTTACAAACCAGTTCTTAGAACGATTGTTTCCAATGAAAAATGTAGTTGAAAAAACAAAAAAATATAAAATCGATCCACGCTATTGTCTATAATATGAAAAAATTAGTCGAAGATTGTTAATTCTAAAATTGGAAATATGAGATTAACAATTATGACGGTTTGATGAATGGTGGCAATGGCCGAATTGGTAAACGGCAGAATTGCACAAATTATTGGCAGATTCTTTTTTAAATTAGGAAAATTAAAAAAAAAGTAAATAACAAAATAAAATAAATAAATAATTTAGGTAATAACCTTTTAAAGTTCTTTTAAAAAGAGGGGTAAAAAAAAATTTAAAACTTCTTGTCAACATCTGATTTCGAAAAAAAATCTTTAAGTAATTAGGAATCTTTAAATAAGGAAATGTACCTATATATATATATTTGTTAGGTTAAAGCTTTGTCCATTGCGCGGGCAAACGCCAGAGTTTTGACAGTCCAACACAACAATCAAGGTCATAATTTTTGCCAACACTCAAGGCCATAACTTTACACCAACATCGTTTGGGGTGAAGTTCGCGCGGTCCACACAATTTGACAAGTGATCTGAGGTACGGACGTGTCCACGGCATGCACACTTGACGTTTGACGTTTATATCAATGCGTTCTGATGACAAAAGAGATGCATCAGGGAGAAAACACAGATATTTTAATAGATATTTATTTATCAGGAAAGATTTCCGACTAATACGCACGACCTAAAGTTACTATTTATTAAGAATTTAGAGTGAATACGTTTTGTTGCTACGTAAATAATTACGTAGCATCAAAAATAGAATATCGATTTACAATGGTCAATTTCTCCCGTGTCTCTGAAACCGATTAATAAATTAATAGACTTTATTTACAAGTGAGTTCACGAAAGAAATAATCATCCATTACGACAGTGTGTTTATTTACAACTTAAAATCATAATTATTAGGTCCGCGCACCAAAAAATTTGACGTTTATCGTTTGCATAAATGTTAAAATGCGTTCGATGTAGAAAAGATGCTACCTGCATCAGGAAGAAAACACAGATCAGGGTTTATCAGGAAAGATTTCCGACTAATATCGATTATTGCACCAATGACATTATATAATAACGTCATTTTATTGCACGACCTAATTTAGAACTATAGAATCTAAATTCTATTATCTATCTAAAATCTATTTCTACTCTAAAGTACGTAAATATTTACGTCAACAACAGAATAATTATAAATATTTGATATTATATTATCAAATATTTCTATTATTATATTATATTTAGGTATAATAATATTTTAAACTCGTGATTATGTTCGCTCATACATAGCACATAACCACAAAAATCCGTTCCGATTTTTCTACATACACGGACCGCACCGCGCGACTTCTGTCAAAAAATGAATTCTCCCCCCCCCGCTCGACCCCGCCTGCCTTCCCGCTTCACCCGGGATGAGATGTTTAAGTTTTGTTTTCCGCCGAACACGGGAAGCACAAACACTGCGGCCTTGAGTGTAGGCAAAAATTGTGACCTTGATTGTTGTATAGGACTGTCAAGCAAAATTCTGGCATTTGCCGTCGCAATGGACCCCGCCTAAGAAATGTTTTAAATGTAAAAATAATGAAAAATGTATACTAAGCCCTTGTTCATTCTTTACTTATCTACGGAATTATAGGTTGGGGAGGATCTTACAAAAACAATCTGAGCTCAGTAAAAGTTTTGCAAAGAATCATCATTAAAGTAATATTTAAAAAAAAACTACCTTCTTTACAGAATCACTTTTTTAATTGTTTCCAGTACCAAATGTCGATGACATATTCAAGCAAGCTTCCATTATAAAAAAGTGCAAAGAAAAAAATAACAAAGAATATCAAGATTTTTACAAACTAATGAGAAATAACCAATTTATTACACCTAATTTTAAAACAACTCAAATGCAAAATCATTATATTTTCCAAGCCATAAAATACTTTAATAACCTCCCTTCTGAATTATGCTGTATCATCAACCAATCAGAGCAAATAAATAAAATTAAACAATTTAAAAAAATATATTACATTAAAAAGTAAATAATTTAAAAAAAAAATACAACCTAAGTAAGAATCATGGCTCCCTTATCAGGCACAAGAGCTCCTCTTTTCTGATAAGGTATACATGACCAATAACGACTTTTATTATAAAATTTTGTAAAATATATATGTATAAATGTAACTCGTGATTTATATTACAATAAAAATAATAAAAAAAATTCTGGGGCAGACCTCAGGCCAAAAAAATAAATTTCTTATTTTCTCTTATTTAATTAATCAAAACCAAAATTTCCTCTCTAAATATAAAATCAAATACCCATCAATTTTTAAAATTATTTTAAATAAAAAATTATACAAAGAATGTCTCAATGACAATTTTATTAAAACTTTCTTCATTCAGATATGTACAAGGGAGATAGATACTATAATATTCAGATATGTACAAGGGAGATAGATACTATAATATTCAGATATGTACAGGGGAGATAGATACTTTAATATTCAGATATGTACAAGGGAGATAGATACTATAATATTCAGATGTGTACAAGGGATATAGATATGTAGAGATAGATACTATAATATTCAGATATGTACAAGGGAGATAGATACTATAATATTTAAAAAAGCGAAAAAGAAAATCCAAATCAACCCGACGATTTCACGTTTCAAAAAGCATTCTTTACTGAACAATTATAACGGCCATTACCTTAAACAGGTCGGAACGTACAAAACAAATTACAGACCGACGAAATGCAAAACGGTCGAGTTAAAATAGAACTCTGTTAAGCTCAGTCATAAATTGCACATACCGCGCAAGAGTATCAACTGCTCCCGTCTGGATAGAATTTTGTTAGCCACAAAACTAGGAAAGTTCCAGTCAGCTAAATATTACACAGATCAATTCTGGAGAAAAGAATCCCATACAGTCGTGACCTACCCTGTTATTTCCGAATTCTTGATACAACCAGTTCCAATTTTGAAAATGACACCAAATTTAAAAGCAAATTTGAGTTTATTTACAAAATTAAAAAAAAAATTAATTAATTTTGTTGAACCACATTTCACGCAGGACCAACGCACCGCACAGATAACCGAAATTCGTATGTTTGATAATAGGCAGGTACTTTGCGGCTTGTCGGATTTCAATAAAAAATCAGTTCCAATTTCTTAAAACACGCTAAAGTTCCAAGCAAATTTGAATTCGTCAAACGAGACATTTATTGTATTTGACGACGTATTGTAAGTTAGTTTACCTTTATTTAGGTAGGTACTTTTGTTTGAGAGATGCTTTCGAAAAAGTTTAAAACTTGCTTTATCTGGAAATTATTAAATTGAGGGTTGACACTATCTGAAATGTTTTACAGAGATTCTTTGCAAGGAACTAAATTCGTTAACAGCAGAAGATTATCGGAATCCGTCAATAAAACGGTTTCTTGATAAAAAATACAGAATAAAAGGAATGTTTTTATATTGTTATAATGTATAATTGTAATAATAATTATAATTGCTATAATGATATTTATGAATATACACGGTATCCGGAAATTTGTAGAACAAGCAGAAAACTGGCAAATCCATATCACGAATGAAAATTTCTTTTGAAAATGTTTTTGGCGTTATTACGCTTCCAAATAAACAAAGTTTGAGTATATTAGCGATATATCGACCGCCGAATCTTAACAAACTATTGTTTATTAGGGAAATTGAATCTATTCTGACGGATTTCATAGGCCCTCGAGACAATGTTTTGTTCTTTGGGGACACTAATATAAACCTGATGAATTTTCATGATCCTATAGTAAATTCCTATGAAAATATTCTTGCAAGCAATTATTTGATCAAATGTATAGACGGTGTGACGCGGGAAGCAATTGTTAGCCGGCGCATAACTCAATCATGCATAGATCATATATACGTTAGGTACAGTAACGGGCTTAAACAAGTGGACTCGCTATCAGCATGTGTATGCGAGATTTCCATAGCAGATCATTATATGACAGCCGTTAACATTAAATATGATGTGCAAAAAGAACCATTAAAAAACATAAAGAAGGTAACTATTTTATCCCAAAAACATATTGATAACCACATACGAGAAATACACTGGAATTCTTTACTTAGTGAACAAGAAAGTACTGTTTTGTATCAACAAATTAAAAATAATTTCATTAATTTATATGAAAAAAGCACTGTGTCATTTTTTGAAAAACCAAATAAAAGGCCCCATGCAATCAAAAAATGGATAACTACTGATATTTTAGAGATAATAAAAAAAAGGGATTTATTGTTTCGAAGGTGGAAAAATTCTCCTCTTAATAAAAATTATGAAAATGAATACAGGTCCATGCGAAATAATGTCAACAAATTAATTACTAAAAGAAAAAATTGTTTTTTTAAAGATAAATTCAAATGTTGTTTTAATAATACTAAGCAAACCTGGGATGAAATAAATAAAATATTGGGAAGAAAAACTAAAAGTAATTGTGATGAAGTCATCTCACGATATGTGTTAAAGGAACAAACGGTGGAAAGTGTAACAAACCAATATGTAAATTATTTCTCAGATAGTATAAGCCAAATGTTGCACAGATGTGATTTTAAAGCATCCAATGTTAATCAAACAGAATTACCTCATAGTATGTATTTACCAAAGGCAACTCTTTCTGAGATAAAAAATATTGTTAAAAAAATGAAAAATTCAAAATCCTTGGGAATGGACAACATAAGAATGTACGACATAAAAAGACATATAGATATCTTAGGACCCATTATAACGCACTTTGTTAATAGACTTATTATAGAAGCTAAATTGCCTAATGATCTTAAATGTGCTATTATTAGACCTATATACAAAGGAGGAAAGCACTCAGAAATAGGAAACTATCGACCTATAAGTATCTTGCCTGCACTGGAAAAAATTTTTGAAAAATATATTTCCTTAAAATTAAATAATTACTTAGAAAAATTTGGCATAATAGACAAAAAACAATATGGCTTTCAAAAGAAAAAAAGTACAGAGAATTTATTACAGGATTTTTCAAATTATATTAATAATGAATTAAACCATAAAAGACATGTTTTAGTACTATTTATCGATAACTCCAAAGCATTTGATACAATTGACCCACAAAAATTATTAAAAATCTTAGAAGCAATTGGAATTAGAGGAAATCTACTTAATTTGTTTAAAAATTATTTATTTAATAGACATATCTGTGTAAAAATATTAGAAAAAATGAGTAGGAAGAAAAAAATGTGTGCTGGAGTCCCGCAGGGGTCAATTTTGGGACCAACCCTATATATTATATTTGTATCAATAATGAAAAAACTATTTAAATATGTAAAACACTTTGTATATGCTGACGACACTGCTCTTGTCATATCTGATGAACAATTATCCAATGCGATTAAATGTATGCAACATGACTTTACGTCCCTGATAAAATGGTCACATGACGCCGGTCTAATCATTAATACAAAAAAAACTAAATTGATGCACATACGATCTCCACATGCTTCATTTCAGAAAACGCCTAAAATAATATCTCATGACTTTATGTGTATTCATCAAAACATTTTGCAGCCCTGCATGTGCGATAGTATAGAACTTGTAAATGAATATGTTTATTTGGGAGTGACTGTTGATTGTAATTTCAAATGGGACATACAAATAAACAAAATTTGTAAACGCCTGAGGGCGATAGTGGGTAGGCTGTACAAACTGAAATGTTTCGTTCCGGTGAATATTTTAAAAATTATTTACTTATCACTCGCAGAATCAACTTTACGATACGGATTAACTACTTGGGGACACTCTTGCAAAACTAATTTAAACCGCCTACAATCAGTACAAAATTCTATGATTAAGTTATTAGTTCAAAAAAATATTTTTTCACAGAGACGAAACATTTCATTGTTGTATCAGAATTTAACAATATTACCGGTGCAGGCCTTATTATGGTATAAAATATTGATTCAGCATGTATCTGAGTCTGATTATAAGAAGAAAGTGGAACATGAGCATAATACGAGGTTCACAAAGAATGAAGGAATGCTTGTTCCAAAATATAATAATAACTACGGACGGCGAACCCTGGAATTTAACGTGCCAAAAATATTTAACATGTTACCAATTAATATAAAAAATTGCGACTCTACAAATAGATTCAGATATATGCTGAAACAATGGTTACTAAATAGAGATTGTTTATATTAATTAATGTTTGTTAATTGTGTCTATTTGTATAGTTATAGTAATAATAATATGTATGTATGTTTAAATTGTAATTGAACATTAACATCCTGTTGACAAACTGCTTTATTGCAGTTTAACGGGATTGTATCTTGAAAACAATAAATAAAAAAAAAAAAAAAAAAAAAAAAGATTAATTTATCATTGTGGAATAACTTTTTGATTTCAGCTTTCGTTTTCGAGTAAATCGAGTCCATTTTTTTAGATCAAATTTAAAGAAAAAACAGTCACTGCGGTGTTACCTAATATCAGCTGTTTAATTTCGTTCAAATGCGTTTATGCATATGTCCGTCTCTTAAAGTTTTTAGAAGAAAAGGGAAGAAGAAAAATAACAATCGGAATAAATGGTTCTTTTAGGGATCTATGTGATGTAGATTCACCGGTTACCCACTTGTGCCACGTGTTTCCGGATACCGTGTACGTGTAACTACAAATATACCATATTCCTAACTCAACTAGTAAATTACTTTAGTCCGTTTTGGCGACCTTACAGGAGAGTCAAGTTTACACATTCGGGAGGCGGTTATGGGTAGCGCCGCCCCGGGAACCATTTAATAGGTAACTAACATTCCTGCGTTTGATGCAGTGATGGCCGGGTTCATGGGGTGAAGTTTATCTAAGTCTTGGTGGCGATTGCGTTTGCCCACCCACTGGGTGGCGGGCCGAGTTGGGGAGACCGGATGACCTAAACTAGACCTTTCCAGCCGGACTCCCTCGACCTATCGCCTTGCGCCGCATTGAGAAGGATGGATTCACACGTCCGTCACTTCTAGACACATTCACCCCAGATTCCTACCCACCCTTCATACATTTTTCTTTCTTATAACTTCCTCTCTTTTTTCCCCTAAAAACACCCTCCCCACAGCATTCCCAAAGAAGACATAGGCGTTGAGGGACGAGGGTAATAAAACGTACATTAAAATTTACGGAACGGTCGATTTAAAATATGTCAAAAATAACATGATTTATAAAATGTTGACATAAACTTTACAAAATAAATGTACGCAAAAAAATTTTGCATTTCTTATTTTGGACAGTTTTTGAGAATTTATTCTAATCTTCAAATAATGAATCACAAATCGTAAATAGAGCCGGAAAACTAATATTTATTCCAAAAAGTTAAAAAAATGTGTTAGGAAATTGCTTTATTCCAGTAACTTATCTTTGTATTCTTTTTATTCATTACTTTTTATTTAACTTTATACTATGTTTTGTTAAATTATAATTGGTAAGGGGTGTTCTTATTAATATCGATATCGGAAATTTGAAATGCTAATGCTGGACAAAAAATTAATAAATGAGTTAAATATGTCAAATTTTCCTTCGAAATATTTCTAGGAAAATATGTACATCTTTTACGACTTACATTTTAAGAAAAAAAATATTCTGGAAAATTTGAAATATGCCCATTAAATATGCTGTTTTTCAAAAAGGATTCTGAGGGATTTACCCATTTTATAATAAAAAATTATAATATAATATAAGTCTACAAAAACAAGACATATAATTTAAAAAAAAAAAAACTTTCATCCACTCTCCTGAAAAATTAACATTTTATCCTTTACAGCATTTCAAAATTGCGAAAACATGATTTTCATATACGAGAATCATAATTAATTTAGTGAAAAAAATAATTAACAATATAATATAAGAAGAAATCGTATTAAAGGTAATATTGTGGTTGATCAAAAGACGCATAAAATATAGCGACAGATGGAACCTTGTCCAAACAACCAAAGGGTTGAAGAAGAAGTTAGTATAGCTCTAAGTATCTGGGTGCGTACTGCTCGCACCTTGCTGTGGGCATTTTATTTTATTTCGTTTTGTTTGATTAATTAAATTGTAAAATGAGAGCCTCAGCACCCAGTGAGGGCAAACTATCCAGTGAGGGAAAAGTATCAAGTGAGGGTAGAGTGCTCAGTGAGGGTAAAGTACCAAGTGAGGGTAAAGTACCCAGTGAGGGCATAGTACCCAGTGCGGGTAAAGTACCCAGTGAGGGCAAAGTACCCAGTGCGGGTAAAGCACCAAGTGAGGTTAAAGCACCAAGTGAGGGTAAAGTACCCAGTGAGGGCAAAGTACCCAGTGCGGGTAAAGTACTTAGTGAGGGTAAAGCACCAAGTGAGGGTAAAGTACCCAGTGAGGGTAAAGCAACAAGTGAGGGTAAAGTACCCAGTGAGGGTAAAGTACCCAGTGAGGGTAAAGCACCAAGTGAGGGTAAAGTACCCAGTGAGGTCCACACTATCCAGTAATGTTTAAAAATATACAATTTTTAGAATCAATATTTAAAAAAATTATTTTTTTTCACCAATTTCAAAATGTCAATGTTGTTATTCAAAATAAAATTATTAATGTCCGAACGAAACAGGATTTCCTACCGAAACCGAATATTCGGTACCTGTCTCAATTTCGGCCGAAATCGAAACCGAAACTTTTTTAGACACGTTAAAAATCTATTGTCTACTGAAATTTGTTTAGTTTGTTGAAAATTTTTGGTAGTTTACACGTCCTTTGAGTCT